>JAIPRL010000956.1:34143-103913 GCA_025469235.1 Pemphigus obesinymphae | reverse complement strand
ATATTATTTCTATGAATAAAAGGCAAAGAAATAATTAATAAACTATGTCTATATAACATATTTTAAGTTTTTTTTTAATTTAGAGGGGGCACGTCCCCTCCCCCTTTTGAATCCTTACCTTTTTTTTTTTAATTTTTTAAAGTATAAAATTGCTTAGTTGTGGCGGCGAAGTGTCCGGCGGTGAGATGGTGGCGGCGAAGTGTCCGGCGGTGAAACGGTGGCGGCGAAATGTCTGGGTTCGATTTTCTATTGTCTATTACATTTTTTTTAATGACATTCTATTTTTATAAGCAAACAATTAAATAACTTAATTTTCTATTTCAATTATTTTTCTCCTTATTCTCTAACAGAATATTGGTACTACTTAGTAAATTTTAAGTTAAAACCAATCAGATAGGTAAGAATAAATAATTACTTAGATTGGTTAGCTACGACTAACCGGATTATTACTAGTATACCTGATTATTAGTACTATATTATGCATTTAAATTTTCCGAAGTTGAATACGTCCATTCTTAATTTTAACTTTAATCATAATTAACTAAACAATTAATAATTACTACTGTATAATATGTTATACATTAGTATACTGGTATATGTTTAAAAAAAATATTCCAGTGTTTTCAGTTTATCTATACCTATATATTTAATATATATATATATGTGTGTGTGTGTGTGTGTGTGTGTGTGTGTCTGTGTGTAATATGTAAGTAATAATCACTATAAGTAAATGAAGAAACAAAATATTTTATTTTTTTTATTGAAATGATTCCATTTAAAGCAAGAAATAATCCGTTGGTCTAAACTATATATAACCACGAGGCTGCAACACCAACGAAAAATCGACCTAAAAGCGTGACAAAACTGTGGAACTTAGAAAAGTCGGATTTCAATTCTGAAAACTGTTTTGAATTCATCAGTTTGTCTTCTAGGGATCGATCGAGGGGTTTATTTTTATTTTATTTTTTAGTCATGTTATTTATCATTAAAAATCAAAAATTTTAAACATTAATTATATTTTAATCTGTAATAATAAAAAAAACGCCTTGATCGATTCCTAGAAGACAGGCCGAAACATTCAAATCTGTTTACAGATTGTAAATCCGACTTTCCACGGTTCCACAATTTTGTCACGCTTATTGGTCTTTTAGGTGGAAATTTCGTGATTACACAACAATAAAAAGTGATACGGGTACGGGGCTGTTTTTAGATTATTTTTAAAATGTACATAAATATTTTTAAATTGTTAGATTTTTATTTTTCATAATATTTCTTAAAAATTGCCTATACAGAACCCCTTAAAAATCGCAGGTTTTGCGGCCTCTTAATGAGAATTTTTGTGTATGACATAGTAAAAACATATACATAAATATATAGGCCTTAAATTTTTGCCCTCCCCCCCCAAGTGAAAAATAGTTCCTGCGCCACTACACGTTATGTTTTATTTTACCGTAAAAAACTGTTTTGCGTGAAAAAAGTTCTCTAGGGCTATAGTCGTTAAGAAATTAAAAAACGAAATATTTACGGAATATTGTAGACAAAACGATCCGTGTTCTACCACCATGGTCGTCCTTTTTTTAAATCTTCAAAAAGTTATTAATTTTGTAAAACCCATTTTTTGGGGAATTTTTACAGATGAAATAACATCAGTTATATTTGTGATATCGAAAAAACAACGACGGTAACACAGATAATTTTGTCAACTACATTATTGTATGCAAATGTGATTTCTTAATTACAACTACGGCCCCAGAAACATTTTTCTTGTAAAATGGTTTACAAATATCGTGATTATACAATAATAAAAATGGTACTGATACAAAAATTTATATTGAACGTGATAAAATTGTGTCATTTTTCTAAGAAACATTTTACAATGTTAACAATTGTTAAACATTTTTTAACAAATTAAAACAAATTACATAAGTAATTCGCCAATGTCTACTATGAATAATGAATGGGAAAAATATTAAAGTTGTTAAAATATTTAAAATAGGTCAGTATAGGTACACTCGGTTTTTAAGTGATTTTATATAGGTAACTTTAAGAATTTTAAGAAAAATTATTATGAATAACATTAATAAATAATTTTATGAAGAAAAGCCATAACTGTGACCCCTCGAAGAATATTTTTCTTTTTATTATCTTAAGTTATGTGTAGATAATTTTCTTGATAAAAAAATCAATTTTATTTAGTAGCTATATATTCACCTGTATACGTTCTACAGTTTTAAATTAAGGAATAAATACCTATCGTATATGAATTTTTTTTTTTAATTGTAATGGAGAAATTTTTCAAATGTATGGAAAACTGGAAAAGTAATAATTATTTCATTAATGCATTTTAACAATTATTAAGTACACTTACGTATAATACAAATATAATAATACAGGTAAGGCGTACCTTTATAGAAAAAAAAAAAAAGAAAAGAATTTTAGTGAAGTTTCTCAACTTCAAATAATATTGTCCAATAGAACAAAAGTTAGATTATAGGTTGCTTGTGGTAATAATAAGACCACGATAATGTCTGAGAAACTTGGACAAAGGCCAGCATAACGGAAATAATTCTGAGGTAATTTGTGAATAAGTAAAAATAAGTATCTAAATAACGTATATAGTGCTCTATATCTGAAGTAAATTTCAAAGTTTCTGGCACTATAATAGTCCAATTTTTGATAAATTTACATTTATATCAAAAACGGGTTTGATAGTGTCGATTTGCCTATTTTTATAAAAAAATTAAATATTGTGATAGGTTAATAATAGGTTGCCACACACTCATCGTTTTTATGGGGATTTGTATAGACAATTTTTATGATATTTTAAGAAAATTATAACTTTTTTTATCGTATAATCACGATATTTGTTTAAAAAAACACATAAAAAGTGTTTTCGCATATTTTTCAATAGAAACATTATATTGCATAATAATTATCGTATAGGTCGACCGCGATTTTGGTACCGATAGAAAGATGAGAACAAAATAAATATAATATTGTACACCAGCATTTTGCAATTAATTAATTTTATTTCTATCATGTTCTATAAACTATTGAAAAACATAAAAACATATTTTTTACAAAATTTTATATAAATTACAATTTCAAAAGAAATTAAAAAAGCTGGCATACGATCATAGTTATCAAGTTTTTTTTTTTTTATTTGTTACCAAAATAATAATTATTCTACAATTTATATGTGTGGAAATTCAGGAAGGCGTTTTCCCTTGTGTTTTGAACGATTGTGGTATTCTATTAATGGACCGATTCTGAATTGGTTCGAATCGTATTTGAGTGGTAGATCACAATAAGTTAGGATATTTTTGATCGTAAATTATTATTAATGTCACTTCTGGTGGTCCACAGGTTGGACATTTATCACCTATATAGGTAAGTACTATATGTCTATATTTATTATTTGTAAGTTACATTAAAAATTGGAAATTCTTAATGTCCGCTGATGAATTAAAACTATATGCCTGTTTATTCAATTGTTGATTGTATGTTCAGTAACAAGCAGATCTGGATAATTTTTATTTATGCGGCGTTAATAATTAAAAGTGTAGGGAAGTGTTCACAAAACTTTTTTCACGTCCTAATTTGAAGTTAAATTTTCAATACAATATAAATAATATGAGGACGCTATACTAACCATTTTTAACGGGTTCTGTATAGAAAATTTTTAAGAAGTGTTTTGAATAATAAAAATTTAACAATTAAAAATATTAAAACACATTTTAAAAGTAATCTAAAAACGGTCTCATATCTATACTGCCTACTTTTTATTGTTGTGTAATCATGCATGACATTTGTTCAAAAACTACTTGTGGCTTTCTGATCTCACGTTGGATCAAAAGTCATCATAAAAGAGAAATAATTACACTAAATAAAATATGAGAACATAAGCTATGATTGAGCATAGAGTTTTTATTCAATAATTATATTTAAACATCTAAAATGTGTGATTGAAAAACATCAAATTTCCAAATTTAAAAAAAATTATTTAAACTAATAAAACTCTATATATTATGCTCGCCCATATAGTTAATATTCTCATTTATCATATACTATGTTTAAATATTAATATTATGTGTATTAATAAGCTCTATGTGGTGTAATTGTTCGGAATTTAAAAATCCTAATTGTTTCAAAATATTGTACTTTTCACTTGTCCGTTTTACAGAGCCTATATATATATTATATATATATAGGTATATAATAATCTGTTTTATTCTCGAATAGGGTTCAATTATTTAGAATCCTTATCAATCTGCCTAGATAAAACAAATTTAACGCTTTAAATACTGGTTCTTGTGTGATCTAACTTGATAGGTACACGTAGGTATTTCCTGTTATTTTCATAGGACCAGTGGAGGATTTGGGGAGGGGAAGGAACTCGAGGGGGCGGAACTACTCTTCATTTTTTTCATGTTTAACAGCATATCCCTTAATTTATTTATCAAAGAACGCAGTGTCTCTTTTAATTTTTATTTAAAATTTTTTAAAAATAGACAATTTGTTTTGGAAAATAGTAAAATTACGAAAATGAATGTTTTTTGTCAAAATTATTATAAATCAGAAAGTATAAATGTCAAAGACTTGAAATGTACACTTTAATGTACATTGTACACATTTAGTCACAGTATAGCACTGCAGATAAATTGATATATTTGTTATACATAATTGATATTTTCAAGATACAATTTTAGAAACTTTTTGACCACTTATCAATAATTTATAAAAAAAATTTGTTGAAAATTATATTGAAACAACATTTCGGTAGGTACATATTTACAGTTTTCTCGATAATTCATTTAAAAAGAATAAATGTTCAATTATTTTAAAAAAAGGACTGCCTTAAATATGCTTTCTCGAAAATATGTAACCCAAAACGTTGATATAAAAAAAATGTAATTTTTTTATATTCTATTCATATGTATGATATAATAATCTAAAAAAATTTTTAGTCCAGAGCTCATCCTTATTAATTTTTTCCGATTTCAACTAGTATATTTAGGTGGAAACCCAACTGAACTCAAAATCTTGAGTATATAATTCTTATTTGTTCAATAGATTTCAACGGGCCAAACTTTTTGTTTACTATATACTTCCTCGAGGGGGCCATCACCTATTTCTTTGCACTATTTTTGTAAATAATTTCATTCCGCATCCTCCTCATGATTACGATTCTGTATTTCGTTAATCGTACACTGAACCTCCAGCAAATTCTATCCGATAGTCGTCTCTTTATAGATACCTAGTGATGATATTTTATTCTTTCTCTGTAATATCTCAATAGTTACATAATCGATTCCCCTTCCCTTATCTCTATCGTTTAATGCTATTGCAGACTATAGGTATATTAATTGTAGGTAGGTACCTATTATAATATTATCAAGATAGACTGAACCACTGCTGTAAATTTGGGCCCAAGCATGTATATATGAATAAATAAATAGGTACCTACCTATAGATAAGTACCTGCTGTTGCATGATGGACAAAACAATAATTTCTATTTCTAAGACATTAAGAAAATTTAACGCTTTTCAGCAGATTTTAGGTGGCAAATCGTTAAGCGGCCGAGTATCCCATATAGGTAACTGATATTTTGAATTTTGATTATCGCACCTTCACCACCCCGTGTAAAATGTAAAATGTATAAAACCGCCAAAATTCGAGGGTTTTCCTTAAAAATATCGATAAATATAATTCTTACGAAAAAACGTTCCGAATAAAATGTATTCTTCGTATATTTTATTAAAATTTTGATCATTATAAGTACCCGAGTACATACCTATATGTTGAGTGTTTTATTATTAGTATATGAATAAAAACGCAAACTTAAAAAGACAATATGTAGCCTTTTATTCTTATAACGTCGTCACAAATCGTATAATGCAAAGATAAAATATACAGTAATCGGACAATGACCGCGGTAGACAATTCCGATCGCTCATATTATTTGATACCTATATTAAATAATGTATAGGTATAATATACCTACTGAAATGCTGAACATGCAACAACATATTATATTCTAGTGCGGGTACAAATTTCAATAGGAGTCCCAAATTTTTCTTGTTAAAAAGGAAAATAATTTTCAGGGGTAGGTACGTTTTCTGGTCTATATATAGGTACCTATATATATTTTATAGTAGTACATCAACTTAAATTAATTAGCTATATGTACCTAATAACAAAATGTAAGTATAGGTAGGTATAAATATTTTTACACTTTTAGGTAGAAGTCGAGTAGAGTTTTTTAAATAAAGAGTTTTCCGATAGAAAATATTTTTTTGTTGATACCTATATACGTTAAAGATGTCATTTTTCTAAGCGGTATCTAGTTTTCTTAAACGTACCTATCTAAAAGAAAATCAACCAAATATAACGGGAATGTTATATAAATTGGAAAAAGTAAATTGTTTGTTGTACCTATTATATATATATTGGAACTTCGTTTTTTGAATGCAATTATCATCGTGATAAATATCGTGATTTCACAACAATTAAAAACGGTATTGACTATTGATACAAGACTATTTTTAAATTACTTAAAAAATATATTTTTGAATTGTATTTTCAGTTTTCTTAAAATATCATAAAAATTGCCTATACAAAACCCCTTAAAAATGGGGTGTGTAGCGTCATCTAATTAAGGTAGGGTTACCATATTTGATTTTGAAAAAACCTGGACAAAAAATAAATTATACTATAGTTTTAAGTAAAAGTTTCAAAATCCGAAAACTTAACAAATTTTTCTTGATTTACTCTATGTAAAATGTTAATATCATTCCTGTTAAAAACTTTTCTGTCTGAAGACTTGAGTTATTATTGCTAATTACTATAAATAGGTACCTATGTCAAATGTAATCCGTAACTTCCAAATTGTCCATTCTATATAGGTATAGTAGATACCCTCAATTATTCATCAACGAGAACACGTGTATTTGAATCGGGCAAAGTAAAAGAAAATTCGACGTCCATATCCATATATTGCTTTTATATTAAGTTTATTAAAATTTATAAAAGTTAATAGGTGATAACCATATGGTCTTCAAGAGTAACGTTTTTGCATTTGACATTTTGTTCTTTAAACAATTTTCAAATATTTTAAACTGTTCGAAAAAAATCATTTTTGTTATTAAACATTACAAATTTAATTTATAAAATTAATATTTATTACAATTTTTTTTTTTTTATATAATTCCAAATAATAACTACATATTTTGGAGTAAGTGTATGTATAAGTATAATATCTATGCCCGTGTGAAAATAGATATTATGTATTTCTAGTAAAAATGTATATATCGTTCAAATCAAACGTCCGCAAGACATACCTATCCGTACGTGAGTAACGCTCGATCCAATGTTCAAATCAAATATTGGGTAATTGTCAATATATATAGGCGCTCGACGTGGACACAATTTTATGTAAATTAAGTAGGTAGGTACCAAGCAAACAAAAAAAAAAAATAAAAAAATCATCAAAATGCACTCAAAATTATTCGAGGACCGTCGTTCGGGAAAATTCGTTTCGAGTGCATTCTCGGGTGGGTAAAACGCTCCAGTGGAATAAAATGAAAATAAAAATGATGCGTTACACCCACGCAAACTCGATGATGAAATACGCCTGGTGTGTAACCGAGCCGCGTTCAAATGTCAAAATAAAAATAAATAGGTACTTATACCTATCTAAAGTATCTACAAGTTTTCCGTGTATCTGTAGAGGAGCCTCGTTAAAAACGGTAGGTACTCCGCTCGGATACCGCGCAGATGGATAAAGATTATGCACTTAATAAATTGCATTCGAATATGCAACGACAAATCATTTCTTTCAGTAAAACGACACTGACCGAAACAACACGTCTCGTCTGTGCTCTGTGTAACATTATTTTCCGATTTATAACAATCTACTAGGTAGGTATCTACCTAGTATTTATACCATTATTTTCGATAGTTTTCATTTGCCTGCGCTAAAACTACTGTGAAAATCGGAAAATTTTTAAAATACCAACTACTTCAACAAGAAGTTTGTAATTTGTATAATTTATACCGAAGTGATAAAAAATATTTGAAATTGGTTTCCACGTCAACATACATAGGTAGTAGGTACCTATAGTCGTCAGTGTTGTAATTATTTATTTATTTTTTTTTTTTGTGGGGGGGAGGGTGTCCTCCATGTCTGGACACCCGTCGACTTAAAAATCTTAGTTTGCACGTTTATCATTACCGACTTTTATTAAAAATATCTAAATCAAACTGCAAAATTGTTATTAAAACAATCCCTCATAAAATATTACAAATATTAAAATATAGCTTTTAGCAATTTTTTTTTTGTTTTATAAAACCATGTTTCAGAAAATGCACTTTCTGAGAAATTGTGCTGTTTTAGTATAAATATGTATCTATATAAAATTAAACACCATGAATTTCTCCAAGTTTTGTCAAAGGTTACTTTTTATATACATAATTGGAACATTTTATATTTTAAACTAATTTACGAGTTTTCCATATTAAAACATTTTTACTTTTTTTCCATATTAAAACATATTTTCTGTTACGTGGTAAAAAAGGGTAGATAATTATGAAAATTTAATATCCAACCAGTATATTTTACACTTGGGAGTACTAATAAAAGTTGTATATGGAGTTTTTCAATATTTTTTTCCAAAATCCAAGCTAATTATATTTTATTTTATACCTGTATATTTTTACTGTAATAAAAATTTCAGGGTCTTTTTACGAATTCCCTGATAATTCAATTTCTCTGATTTCTAATAAAATTCTCAGACTTTCCGAAAACAGGTTTGTAGCAACTCTGAAAATAACATAAATTTCTTTTTCACTCCACTAAATAATTATCTTCTAAAATAGATTATATATATATATATATAAATAGTATAAAAGCAAGTAATCAAAAATTACAATTAAAAACATTTACTTCACTTGGACAAATATGAATATAACAATGCAAAACCGTTTATTTAAACAGTAACAAAAAAAAAAAAAAAATAAAAATAAAAGAAAAAAAAAATACAACAAGGTTTTACAACAATTTAAGCCCTGTAGGTACATAAAAATACATTTATATCAATCACTGCACACAATTGTAGAAAGTGCGAAGCAATTTGCTGCTATATTATGATAGATGATAATATTATTCTTGAAAATGTATCAAATCCTATTTAATATTTACACAAAGCATTATTTTTAATTGTCAATTTTTTTTTTTCAAATTATACATAATGTAAAAAAAAGAAAAAAAATTGAAAGATAACAATTATATTTGATTTTATAACTAATTTACAACATAATAAACATTTAGAAATTATTTTTGACATAAGAATACTCTATTAACATTGTAATTTATTATTAAAATAAAAAATAAAACCATATGACATACAGTAAATTATCCCATTTAATATATTCCCCATTTGAGTATATTTAATACATATATATATATGTTAAGAGTGAAGTTTATAATAAACAAAATAATATCACATACATTTTAATATTTTCTTATCATAATATATTTGTATTTCTTATTAGAATTACACATAAACATTAACTTGGGGTTTTAAACTATTTTAACACCATTTTCAAAAGACCACCGGGTTTTTATGAAAAAAAATTATATATATGTAACAAATATTAACACATTTCCCATAAATATTCTATAATATCAACAATAATTTTAAACTTAAAACATTTTAAGTCCATTTGTGTACAAAATAGACTAAATAAATAATAATAATAATAATAATTATAACAATGAAAATAATTATAATTATATATATGTATTATATATTATAAAAGACTAGTAAACATACAACACCAAGGTGATATTCTATTAATATTTGGTATATACATAAATAATAGAATGGCTTAAAATATATAGTTTATTGTTGAAATTGATTATAAAATCAAAATTTGATGAAAAAATTAACAATTATCACAACATCTAATAATAGTATATATTATATAATATTAATATGCATTTAAATAAGTTTAATATAGATATTTTAAACAATAACAAATGAAAAATATGTATTATATAATATTTAAAATATTTTTACGTTATGACGCAGGTAACATAATTTTTGGAATAATTTTATATATGTTAAGAATTATTATTTGGAATGTTTTAATAATTATATATATATAAAATATAATATACATTTTGGGGCTCAAAATAAATAATATACATGTTATTAATTATGATTTTCGTATACATTTATTTTTTTCAATACAATATCTAATTGATATAAAGAGATATTGCAAACAGACCTCTTTTAAGGACTTTAATTTTGGCAAAAAATAATGTGTTGTGCGTGTACATAATAAATGATCATTTACACAGGTATTTCATCGCCACATAGGCACGAGCATCATCTTGATTTTTTAGTAACAATCTGTTGGTAATTCCATTATACCAAATATTTATTTGTGTATACCAACATATTTGATTACACTAACCTTTATTTATCATCTTCTTCCATAGGTTCATCATTAGGTTCTGAACTTCTAAAAAAAAAAATAATTTATAAAATATAAGAAATATTGGAATTTTTTTTAAAAATCTTTCATGTTTAATAGGTATATCTATAATATCTGCTAAGATGATTATTGTTTTTGTTTATCTAATGAGTAATATAGTAAGTATGCTATGCACAATTTAAATTTTGATATTTTTAATAATTTAGATTAAATTTAGTTTAAACAACTATTTACATAAAAATTAAATATGTAATATTACAGATCTGTGATATTACAAAATGGCTATGAAATACCCTTTAAAATAGTATATTTGGTAATAGTTGTTTAATTTTAAATGTAAACCTTATAATTCAATTTTTTAATAGTGATATATCTAAATTTATGTTAAATGGACTGACAAATTGAGAGTACAAAATTGGATATGAACCTCTTAATAGCAGAGTTTAGATAGATTATGACTATATTTTCACCGCCTTGTTTTATATTAGAAAAATTAATACTTACTGCATCCTATGTCTGGTCATTGACAATGAAGCCATGGCACTTACAGTTTCATTTTCTTCACATAATGTAGCTTGCACAGCACTGCAAGATACTGTGTGTGCCAATTTTTTTAGCACAGGCCAATGGGGCAACTGTTATATTAGAAATAATTATTAAATATCATAAGAAAATTGTGTAAAATAATATTAAAATTAAAAAGCTTTTCAATTACTTGTATAGCGATAGTCTTTTGTAATGTTTTTATAGCATTCTCACAAGGAGTACGATGTAGTTCAGACTCCACAATTGGTGTCACTTCTTCTTCGAGTAGTGCTCGTACACATTCTTCAGAGCTGTCACATATAGCTGTTAAATCATATCCTCCTTCTAATGATAAAATGACCTACACAATACATTGTTTATTAATTAGAAATAGTATAGTATTGTTATTCTATTAACAGGCAATATTTACAAGTTTTAAATAAATTTAACATTTTTTATAAATTACAATATACATATATATAATGTGTGGTCATAATAGTTTTAAAGAAAATTTGAAGGGACAAACATTGTTCAAAAGGTGTAACGCCCTATATAGGGGATGATTATTCCCAAAATTGGTGTTGTATGGAGGAATATAAACTCAACTTAGTATGATCACAAAAAGAAGAGAGGTCAGGAACACCAAGGGAGTTATTAAGGATGGAAGAATTAAATTACAGTCATCGTCAAAGTGTCTGGATGATGAGTAGGAATATTTGTGAAATAACTTGGGGAGTCAATATTTAAGTAAATTTTAATTTTGTCTGCGCAAAGGAAGAATATGGCATATTTGAGTCGCTTGCTAACTGAGTTTACTAATATAAAAAGAAAAGGACTGAAAAGAAGACACCAGATAGCACATTAATAAAATTTATGTAGTGAGGGAAGGAGTGTTGCATATTCAGCATTTCAGTAGGTAGTATATACATTTAGTATCAAATAACACAAGCGGTAGGGATTGTCTATCGACCATCGTCCGATTACTGTATATTTGCATTGTTATTACGATTTGTGTCGTTAAGAATAAAAGATTATATTATATTTTTACGTTTGCATTTTTATTCATACAAATAAAATACTCAACAAATTGGTTACAAAGATGGGATTTTGCAGTTGAACTTTTTTTGAAAAAATTTTTATTATCTTAACCGCCAATTCAGTACAACCATTCAATTCTGGGTAGAAAGATGCGCCTGTTAAATGTCTTATTGTTAAATTTTTGCAATATGTTTGAAATTCAAAACCTGTAAAACATTTTGCTCCATCTGATGTGATTGTTTTCAGAATGCCGAAACATGCTATGATTTCTGAAAATTTGTTTATAACAATTTCTGCCGACATTGAGTTTTCAGGAAATACTTCTAACTATTTTGTAGTTTCATCGACTATTGTAAATTTTTTTTTATTTTGAAATGGACCTAAAAAATTGTAATGAACTACTTTAGTCCATGGACTTTTTGGCTATTTCCACAGAAATAAACCTGATTTTGATGGATTCTGTCTAATATTTAGAAACTTGAGCTCTCTAGAAGGCTGTGATTGACTATATCAAATGTTTTCTCAAATTCTGTAAAAATTACATCAACTTGTCTTTCTCTAAAGCATCCAAAACGTAAGTTATGAATACCACACAACTTAAGGCAGTTAATTTACCTGACCTAAATCCATGCTACCCATTAATCCATACGATTCAGGCTTCTTTTTATATTTGCGTAGACTAATAATTTAAACAATTTAGCTAAATGAGATAAGATGGAAATTGGCCTGTAATGTTTTATGGATTTCCAGTTTTATAGTAAATAAAACAAAAAATAAATATACCTTCCCGTCAGCTATTTGCATAAGTTGTTGAGTCATATATGCAAAACAAGCAGGTGTCACATTATATCCACCCAACGGGGCTGGATGTCCTGAAGCTGCATCGAACCCGGCAGATACCAATACGATTTCTGGAGCATAATCCTGCAATATATATAAATAATTATAACAACCTCTATAAATGTATATGAATTCTCTAAATATAAGTAAATTATGGAGCTATGGTTATAACAAAGTGGATTCTTTACCCGAGCTATTGGCATAACGATTGTCCGAAATGCTGCCAAGTACTCAGCATCTCCAAGTGGAGGTTGAAGACCACCACTCCACGCAATATTTATATTGTATCCCAAACCATTGCCAGAACCACACTAAATATACATAAGTATTAAAATCAAAGTATTGAAATTTGCAATTGATTTTTAAAATACTTCACTTGGAGCACCAGTGCCTGGAAAAAAGTTCCCATCATCATGTCGGTGAATGGACAAATAAACAACACTCCGATCCTCATAGAAAATTTGTTGTGTACCATTACCATGATGTACATCCTATAAAATAGAATAAATATAATTATTATTTCGATAAAGAATTATATTTAATATACCCAGTCAACAATAAGTATACGCCGTATGGCTTGTCTCTGTTGTAACAGACGACAAGCTACAGCAATTGAATTGAAAAAACAAAATCCCATGGCTTGGTTAGCTTCAGCATGATGGCCAGGTGGACGTACAATAGCAAAACCATTTTTAATATCACCTAGGGCAGCTAATGAAAAAAATTATAAATCAAACTTTATTATGTTAATCAAATTATTGTTTTATATTCCAATATAAATTTACAAAACCTTTAAAAGCCAAATCAATAACACAACCAACTGCCATACGAGCAGCTGGTGCAGTATGCAATTCATTCCATGTAGTGTCAGAATCAACACCTAATCCTCCACAAGGTAATCGTACTAGTGCTTTTACTGGTAATTCGGCTAATTTAGCACTATCCATTTTTTGGCGGCTCAAAGGATTTGTTCCTAAAAATTAATTTAAAATGAATAAAATATTTAAATAAATCAATTAATAAGAAACAAACCAAATAAAAGAGTATGAGGTTCAGTATGGCACGTCTGTATCTCTTCTATCGTAGCTTTACGAGGTCTCAGCCTATCACATCTTCGAGCTAATCCTGTTTCAATCAATCGAGCCCATACACTTTGAAGTCGTCCACTATGTTCAGGATGTATAGAGTTGTTACCACATTTGCAAGCATGTTTTAACATCAGACTGTCAAATGCCAATCCAGTAGTTGCTCTATGTGGACTTCTAAAAAAAAAAAAAAAAGTTTTAAATGCAATTAATATTAATATTTATTTATTGGAAAATATTTACCCTGACAATTTAGTCCCAGAAGAATTAAGGCTAGTAGATGAAAGATATGGTGATGATGATGATATGGATGTATCAGAATTAATTCCACTTGTACCAACTGCAGTATCTAATGGACTAGAATATGTTCGAACTAAATGGGTATTGCGATTTCCAAAAGGCGAAACTATAAAATAAAATACATTCATAGTTAACAATGTATTTTAATAGTCAAATTAACATACTATCATTGGATTGAGAAGTTTGCCTCATCATCAGGTCTCGTTGTTGTTGTAAAAATGATTGACTTTTTTTCAAACCATTATCTGTTGATGTAGTCCTTGGACCACCAGTTAAATCAATTACCTAATATATACAAATATTATGTTATTTATAAATAGTTACACTTTTAAGAATATTTAATGGCAACATACTTTTTCATTATCATCTAAATGTTCATTGACACAACTACTATTATTCGCTAAATGGGCTCGACTTCCAGCTCGAGTTAACACAGTGTTACGAATTTGCTATAAATATATAAAAATAAAATTTCAATGACAATATATTTTAAATTATCCTTAAATTAATTTATAAAAACAAATTTACTTGTTTTAAATAATTATGAGTGCTGAGATTTTGAAGTGGTAGTTCATAGTCTTCATAATGGATACTAAGTTTTTGACCAGATGCAGAGTTATTTAACATTGGATGTCCAAGAGGTAAAGGTGCAGATTGTGTACGACCCAATGGTCTGTGTCCAGCTTTATTTAACTTAGCATGTGCTACTTGAGTGTCGGTAATTGGAGCTGGATGAAAGGATGGAATAGTAACGGTTTGTCTAGATTCGAGGCTTCTCATTTGTTTTTGAATAAACGTTTGAGATGTATCCATTACTAAAAATAATAATATGCATTTTTAATTATATACATCATAATATGGAAATAATGTTTATGAAGTATAAAAGTGAAGAACTACATTTTAATAACATATGAAAGCTCAACAAAACTATTAACAAATTATATTATATATAATTAAAATATATTATAGAATTACTTGGAAGTGTTGGATAATATGGTAATGTACTTGATAACAGTTGACCAGTAAGAGGGGCACCCAAACGAGCAGTGAATGCAGCACGGACTTCAGCTTCAGATACAGATGATAATTTTGCTCCATCCTAAATATGTATGTTGTAATTTTAAATAGGTACTAAAACATTATATAGTGGAACCTCGGTAAGTCGAAGATCAAGGTAAATTGAATTTTCTTTAACTTATCGAGGTTTTTTAAAATGTTAAAATGATAAATATGATGTAGTTTTAAATTTTTTTTCATAACCCACCAAACAAAACTAACAATGAATATATGAAATGAAAAATACAATAACAAATTATAAGCGAATATCGATAAAATTACTCTGTACATATGAACATTATAATAATCATCCATTTTTAACAGATTATCCGATATCAATATATAGAAATTATATTTTTGTAAATAGAATGTGTGAGGGAGCCATTGAAAAGTTCGAATTATCTATAGTTTTTTTTTCAATTTAACAAGGTTTTTAGAAAAGAATGGTTTATGAAACTATAATTAAATAAATGAACATACATATGGTATCATCAATTTAAATTTGTATACTAAACAAGCAACACATATATTTTGCTCTCACAAATCTCAAAAATATTAAACAGTATCAGTTATATTTTTTCTTAATGTTTACTATACAAAACCATGGCCTTTTAGACATATATAAGCAAATGTATTAAATAAAATACCATCAAGTGAGTCAAACATGCATTTGTCAGCTCAGTAATTTGGTTATAAATATAAAAAGACAACATGACATTGAAACAAATGGTCAGAGTTACAAGCAAAATATAATCAATAACAAATTCTGATGATCTGTGGAATCTCTGAAGAAATTAAGAACCCTAAAAAAATATTAAAAGAAGATGAAGTCATGAGATCTCATCAAATATCCATTGCTACCCATAACAGCATGTGGTAAAAATACGTTAAAAAACTTATGAACAATTTAAGACTTGAAGGTGGCAAAGACCCAAGCAACAACTAAAAACCTCAGTTAAGCGAATGATATAAATGTATATACAGATGACAAAAACTAGTTTTAACGTAGTGTAAATACTAAAAACTTAGATAATCACAGGTATAAACTTAAAACGGGAAAAAAGTTTAGAGTAGTACTTTGTGGATTACATCTCAAAAACTGAAATTTGTGATATAAAAGTAAATTATATTTTCCAGTGTTACAAATATCCAAATAAGGAAGAAAATAAACTCAAATACTCAAAAAGAATAGTGAAACCACTGTTATTATTCATGCATTTGAAATTGCGAGCGAATAATAAAAATTTGTTTGAGATTTAAAATCTTTGTTAATACAAGATTCATGTGGAGCCATCTAGGAAAAAATGATAATCAATGTAAAAAGTATCAAACATATGGCCATGCACAAAACTATTGAAATAATGTATAGAAATGTGTAAAATACAGTGAAAATACCCAAATTTAAATAAATCCAAAGCAAAATGCATTACCACCCATTTGAATTCTTTCCCATTTTGAGAAATAGGTTTATTGCTAGAGGTGATTATAATAATGCCAAGTACATTTACTATACATCTAGGTTGATTGAGTAAAAGAACACGCCCTGCTACAAGTGGGCAACAATATTAATGCTAGAATAAAAAGCACCAACATACTGGAAAACTAACCAAGAAAAAATTTTCTAGATTAAATAGACTTCTTTGTAAAAAAAAGAAATTCCTTGAATATGTCAAAGCTAAAGAAACTAGTATTAGATTATATACCCATGCTTCTCATATTAGGTTCTGATGTGATAATAAAATAACAGAGGCTTTAATATCCAACAAAAACAAAAAAATTGAGACCTCTTTAGAAGTACTCTTGAAGATATCATAACCCTTTCAACATTCGACTAAAAACAAAAGCAAACATTTAAATGATAATATAAAAATTAAAAACTAACCAATGACATTATTAGTGCAGCAAAAATAGTAACTTCTATTGTTCAGTCCCAAAGTACTCAAAAAGCCTAGGAAATCTATAACACATACATATACAATGCTATTGTATTGCACACTAAAAACAATGAAAATTGGCTCAGGTGATCATGTTGCTTAAACCGAGAATCTGCTAGCCAAAGTATGCCACAAATCATACCAACTGATATCATTTTTTTCCGTTAATAAAGAAATAACATTTTTTACAGGAACATCAATTAAAATTTAAAAAAAAAAAAACACCATTGATCAAGTTCATTATGTTACTAATGTAATTTACAAGATTTTGGAGAGCAGAAGTATTTCTTAACATAATCCAGGCTTTTAATTAAGTAATTAAGTCTGGCACATTACTCATTAAACTATTGCTATACACTTGATGCACACTTTTAGAATCTTACATGCTCCAACGTCCATTCCAAAGAAACAATAACTGGAAAGCCAGAATACCACAAGTTAGTGTTCTAGGACCTATCTTATAATTACTTTACACGACTAATACATCAACCAATAAAAACACAATGGCAGCTACGTTTGTCAATGATACAGCCTAATAACTAGGTAGTAAGTATCAGAAATCTGCGACTGACCATTTACAGACAACAATAATTGGTAACAACTTTGCCTGGACATTGGAAAATCAAGATAAACTATGACAAATTAGTACACATAAACTACACCTTACAGAAAACTCAATTCATCGCAATAGTAACTTGATAATGTAAGACAATTCAAATGTATGAAGCCATATAACACGTATATATATATGTGTGTGTATATATATATACATACCTATATTGATTAATTAATTTAGATGTATAAAAATGATGAATTGATTTGATAAAGATCAATATAAAAGTCGTTTCAATAAAAAATCTAAAAAACAAATATATAAATTCATTTCAATAGATGTTATTTAGAGGATACACCTAGTTTTCAAGGAGTTATATAGGTATGGGTAATTTTAAGAAAAATTAAAAATGTTTAAATAAATTAAAAAGTCCTATGTTGGTAATATTTTATATTGTTGTATAATTTAACAAAATACTGAAAATGAGACAAAACCGTATGGCTTTAGCGTTTGATAATTTCTGTACAAATTTAAACACCATAAAATAAAATAATGTAAATAAAAATTAAAAATTCAAGATTTCGATTTTTAAGTTTTATAACTTGACTAATACATTTTTTTTTATTGAAAATTGATCATGTAATAATAGATAATGATATAATTTTAAATTTTTTATAGAGGTCGTCATACACTAAAATTATTAAATGTTCTGAAATTGTGTATGTTTCAAGCATGGGAAATCGGTAGTATAATGTCCTTTTAATAAATAGGACAAAAATAATGAAATATGTTCACATATAAGTAATAAAATAAATATTATTTAATTAAATAAGCATTAATAAATAAATTACAATCACATATTATAATAATACTAAATAAACCCTAATATTATGTTATAAACAATTTGTAATACAGAAATTTGGATATAAACGAAGATATAACACAACTAATACTATTTACTTAGAATTTAAAATTTAAATATGTTAACTATAAAGCAATATTATTTACTAAAATCGACACCTAAAAAATTAATTTCTTTATTCATAATTCAGAAGCGATTTAAAGATTCATTTAAGTCAATTTAAATGTAAATGCGAATGTAATTATTACATTTGCTAACATTTACTGGTAATAAAATAACTATAATGTAAATATTAATTACCGAATTTGATGGTGGTCTTCCCAATGATATATTAGGCATTGAAGGACTTGTAAATAATGCAGACAAATTAGAAACACTACTGCTTTGGTCTAATTTATTGTTAGACATATGGCCAAATGACATTTCTCCTTCCTAAAAAATTGTTTTAATTTAAATCTTAAAGAATGGATACTAACTAAAAACTATGAATGCATTACTTCTTTTATCGGAGTAGTGGCTTCAGTTGAAGGTGAATTTCTACAATTGAGAATAGGAGGAGAATTAGGCCCAGAACCAGGAGTACTGCCCGAAGGAGATGTCTCTACTGTAAAATAAAAATATAGATTGATTAATGTATATTGGAATATTAAAATTTTAGTATTTAAAGTTATAAGTATTTTATTAGTAAAATGGTACGGTACTTGCTAGCTTTGACACTCTGCTGCCAATTCTTTCTTTGGGCCGTGCGATTGGATTGTTACGTCTGTCGAACATGCGATGTTTCAATCTGATTTTGAGCAAATTCGATTCGGACGCTGCATGCAATAACATTTTCAACACACACAAGGAACAAAAAAAAACACACTTAAGTTAGGAAAGTTATCAGTGGATAAAAAACAAACATTAATTGAAAAATTACAGTAATTAAACGACATATCAACTTGGTTATTAGTAGTGTTATTAGTTTATAATCTACATATTATACTGTCATTATTACAAACTATTTAAATAACTAGTAAAACCAAATATATTTTGTAATGTAAATTACAATATTAAAGGCATTCACAACCCAAAAATTCATTTTATTTTATTAATGTTTTATTGAATTGAATAGAAAATGTAAAATCTAACAAATTGAAAAAAATTTAAATACATTTAAGAAGTAATTTTAAAATAGTCTTATGGTGGTAATATTTTTAATTATTACATAATAATAAATAATTATTGAAAAGATGTATATAAAACTCAAAAAATTTTCCTGCAAACCAGATCAAGATTTACAATTTAATTTTGAAAATAATTTTTTCACATTGTATTTTATTTTCATATGATAAAAGGTTTGCAAATTAATTTCCAAAAAATAAACCCACTCTTTAAATTTTTTTCCAAAATTCTCTAGTTAAGAATTGACAGAATCTTAATATATTTTCAGATTTTAAATTGGAAAGTTCTAAGTAGCCTTTATATTTTCAGGCTTTTAGGCCTAAATCAATGAAAAAATTAACAGTCAAGTGTGGCTTTACTATAATAACTAATAACATACAAAACAAAACACTTTTATAACAGATAAATACTGAATCACACATTCTGCTGGAATTTATTGGATTTATCAAATTATATAATTATAAGTAACTAAAGTTAAACCACATAATATATGGTCAATGTAATCTTATGGGAGTAATAACTAAATATGTTTGATAATAACTAATCTAATATACATATATATAATATTATAAACTGGACTTTGGACATGTAGTTACCAGTAGTGATGTGACGGGAGAATGGAGAGGGGATAGCCAAACACACAGCCTTCAAACTCAAATCCACCATTTTAGTATCACCATGAGTGAACAAGAAGTACTGTTGCGCAAAGCGTTATTATTTGTTTACTCGCTAACGAAGGTATAAATTGAAATTATGAAGATTCCAAGCACAATTTCTCTACTCTGAATAAAACCCAAGTGTTCGATTGAGCCCAGAAGTTCTAAAATGGTTGTGATAGAGTGGAAAATCAAATACTTAAATACAGCTTCAATAAAGCTTTCATTCACGTTGGTCGCTGAATGTGACGTTTATGGCTTGGATTTTCAACTTTATCGAGATTATTTCAGAACTTCTGGGTCCAATCAAACACTTGGATTTTACTCAAAATTTCACTTGATTCCACAATTTCATTTTTGAGAAAATGAATAATAACATATTGCGCAACGGATAATGGTACTTCTTGTTCACTTATGGCAATACTGAAATAGTGGATGCAAGTTTGAAAGCCCTGTGGTGCATGGCTATATCCTCTATCCATTCTGTTGTCACCAATTCCATAGCGCACAGCGCCGGTTACATAACTACTTGTCCAATTTCTGGTTTTAATTGAATGACTCTCATATATATACTAATTTTGTTAGAAATGTCTTAATCCTTTTATAAAAATAGTGTGTGTTCATTCAACAGTATAACTTATCAAACTTAATATTCTGAGACTGTGGATTTAATACATATCTTAGGCCGTGGTTTATCTAAATAATGACAATATAGCGAAATTACAATACATAGAACTAAAATGTGACAGTTTAGTTTAATTTAAAAGTTAAATATATGGTATTATTAAATTTGAATAGAATAACATCTATCTAGATTATCCATAAAAAATGTATGCATGTAATCACATATGGAGAATGTTTTCATTTTTTTTTTTTAAATTTTTTAATAATACTTTGGTAATAACTATATAATATAACTTCTGATTTTAGGACTGAAATATTGGTTCTTGTTAAATAATATTATAAAAGTATAACAATAAATACAACAATAATACAATAGTATAACTAAATAATAATTAATAAGCAGTTTTTTTTTTTTTTTTTTTGGTATATTTAAATGTTAAATATTATTGTTTTTGTTATACAATTCGAGTTTATGTTTATTCAGTTACATAATATCTATGCAAAATTATTAAAACAAATTTAGGTTTTATAAAGACTACTTTTATATCATGAATAAATACCTGTTTTTCTTAGTGGAAAATCATCTTCATACCGTCCGACAAATCTGTAGGGTGTAATATTTGACCCACTAGATGATGGACTTAAACTACTAGGCATTACATTTGGTTCAGATTGCTGAGACTGCAATACACCCCTAAAATTGACAAAAATATTTCATACATATTTTTTTTTTTTTTGAAAACGAGTAAAATATGAAAATACAAACCAACTATGGTACGGCTGTTGGGATTGTATAGAACTACTGGAAGTTGCTTCACGATGCTTTTTACTAAGCAGAAAACCCTAAAAAAATTTAGCATATAATAAAGTTTTATTTAGAACTCTATAATAATAATCAAGTAAAATAACAATACATTTCTTTGTATACAATAATAAAAAAATTTTTTATAAAAACATAATTTTGATGAATCAATTTATAGATATGTGTTTTAGAATATTAAGTAGAAATAAAAACATTCCATTAAGAAATTCAATAAGTACTTGTACTTATCCTAAATAAATCTATAATTTGATTATACATAAATAAAGCTTGTATTAAGATATCAAGCCATTACCATTCAAAATTTTATTAAAAGTAAATAAAATTAATATTTTTAAAATAAAAATTATTTTAATTTAAACTATAATAATTTGTAAAAATATGTCATGTTCATACATATAAAAAAAATCTTATCAAATAAAATTCTATCACAGAATGTAAAACAAACATCTTTAATGTTGTTAAGAACATTTAACATGAGAAAAGCAGCATAAATATTATGTAAAATTTTAATTGTGATTAACATTTCAGTTTAAAGCGGCTCTTATAGGTAAGTTTTATACACTAAAAAGATCTATTTTTGGTCCATCGACTGATTGAATATTCCTATGGTAAATTTTGAATACTCATTCAAATTTGTTACAAATCTTACTTTAATTCACTTTTTCACTTTTTATTTTTTTTTCTTATATATTCTTTAAAATTGTTTAATGAAATTGAAAATTACTAAATATTTTTTAACCAAATATTAAAATATTGGATATCAAAAATTTTAAAAAGTCGACTAAAAGTAATTTGTTGATAAATTAAATTATTTTTTCCAAATTTAAATCAGACTATATAATAAATTGCAATAATGGAAAACATGAACACATAAATACTTTTTAGTAAAATTTACAAGAAATTCATGAAAAATTATCATGATAATTTTAACATGTATGTCTGCGCATATGTTATTAGAGTGTGTAATGCTAGTTTTGTTATATGGGTTACAGGTAGCGAGGTTTACATACATATTCATTTACACACACACAAATACGTACAATATTTTCATGATATTTCAAAATTCCCCATGAATGACTCCTTAATATTAGCCTACAGAGAGATGCCTTAACTATTTTTAGTTTACCTATTATTAAATAAGTAAAGAAAAATATTTTTGAGACAACCATAAATCCATTTTGTAAAATAACTTCTAACAAGAAGTTGAATATATTAAAATTTTAAATAAAAAGGAAAACTTATAACATTGTAACACTTTTGTGTTATTTGACAAAATTGTCTTAAAAATATTCGGCTTTTCAATTTTTTTAATAGACGGTATTTAAACTCTAATTTTAACCTAGATTTTTTTTCTAAATATTTTGGAGTTAGGTACCCTAATCCTATACTTCCACTTAACTCAATTTCTAGTACCCTCATTACTTACGCCCATTCACCTTAAATGCACCTCTCTCACCCATTTTCCTTCAATATACATTCCTTTTACTAATCTTATTAGATCTCTCTTCTCTTTTTAAAACATCCTCGAGTCATTTCAATCTATTCTCTTCAATTTTTTCTAGACACTTCTTCTTATACTACATCTATTATTTATTATATTATTTCTTCCAGTCACTCCACTTATTTTTCTGTTTTATCTTTCTATGTACTGCCCAAGATTATGATCTGTACACTACAGTCCTCACTATTATTTTATAAAATTTAACTTTTAACCTGATTAGAATTCTTTGGTCACACAAAATACCTGACGCTTCTCTCTACTTCATTCATCCACACTTAATCTTGTGTTTCATATCTTCCTCGAAACCCCCATTATTCTGTAGAACAGATTCTAAATCCTAAATCATGAACTAATGTAACAATAAAATATTTTGTGTAGTGTAATTTTCTAAATTATCTATTAGATAAATTATGGGGTATAGCATAAACTTAAAATTAAAATTTCATATTATAGAAATAACAATAAAAATATTTATGAACTTCACAAAATATAATATTTTAAATTGTTTATATCACAAGTTAATAAGTAAATATTATTTAACTTGCACATAAAATAATTATTATATTTTAGATTAACTGGTGTCTAACATAGCTATATTAATATTATTATTATTGCATTATTTGTATGGTTAATAAGATCATTGTTGAATTATTAATTCAATTAATAATTAATTGATTAATCAGTTAATTAATAATTAAATCATTAAAATATAAAGCATGGATAATTTTATTTATGGTAGAAAATGACTTAAATTATAATTATTAATTAATTACATTTAAACACATATAATATAAAATAACCATTATCAATAATTAATACTGTTAAACATAAACATTTTAATTATTGTATCAATATTATTTCTTTGATATTTGTATAAATAAATAATAAGTTTACATTTATTATTATTATTTTAAACAGAATTTTAAATTTATATTACCTATATAGTATAGGATAGTAACAAAGGTTGCTATTTTCATGCCCATGTATTTTCACGCAAACATACTCAATAAGATGAGAGTTCAATATTTACATTTTACTATTGCTTGGTTATTATTTATATAATGCATTGAAGAATGTCAGATTTATAGTATAGAAAATGACATTTTAAAGAAGGTATATATACATATATATATATACATAAAATAAATATACATTACCTGTAAAATTTGTTTTACTTCAGATGATGCAATGGCACTTTGTTCATGTTTTTCCTTTTTTTTAATGACTTCTAATTTATCTTCCTCTTTTTTTTCTTTTTCTTTTTCTTCAAGTTCGCGTTTCTTCTCCCATAGGTCCTGCATAACACATGCCTATAACATTACTGATGTAGAATCTTCATCCAACAGGAACACATTTGCAATAAATTATGAGCTGTATACAGGATCTATTTATACAGTTATAATTTTAATGCAAATGTGCCCAAAAAAATTACAATGACAAATATAATATACAAAACAACAGTGTAAATCTTTTATTTAACAGATTATTTTGTCAAGTGAGCAAATGTTATTTTTAAACATGATATAATAATAAAGTATCAACAGATATTTACACAAAATGTGTTGGACTCAAACTAAATATAGTATATACACTATTAAAATTAGTCTATACCCTTCTATTTTCAATATTAATATTCAGTTATTATAAAATAATAAATTATAGTTTACTTTAAGATGTTGCCGTAGTTGTTGTTCATGCTGCTGTGCTAACTGTTGTTGTTGTGCTTGGAATTGTTCCAGTAAATATTGTTGTTGAAGTTGCTGTTGCTTTTTTAACTGTAATTATATAATAAATAATATTATACTTCTTTATTTACTTCTATAATATGTAAACAATTTTAGAAATTGAATTAAAAATTCTTTTTTAAAAATGTAATTAAATTTCACTAAATTTTCATTAAAATATATAATATATACAGATAAATGAAGGTTTATAAGATTAATGAAAATAAAAAAAAAATAAAAATTAGATATTTAATTGACCTAATGTAGCAAATATAAAAGATACTTAATGAAAATTATACTAAAAATAAATTCTTAAATTTGACCAAATATATTCAAAATGTTCTTATTTTATTTTAATTTACAATCCTCTATAATTTGTTCCTTTAAAAATTGAATATTAGGATGTACATGTCTTAGTTCAATAACTGGAATTTGTGATAGGTATATTAATTAATATACGATGTATGCTGTTATTGTGAAAAATAAAAATAAAAAAAATAGATCAATAGGTATACAATATAGCCGGTTAAAATTTCCGCTAAATTTGACAACATTCTGAAATCACCTGTAAGTATAATATGTATTTGATTGTCAGAGAACATTTTAATAATTGTAATATAAATGTCTATCTAATATATTGATCAAAATGTTATACATTCTGTATAAATTATATTTTTATTGTTTGAAGTGGCAATAAGTAAATAATACATGCAATGTTAAATAAAATAATTAAATTTTACATGTCTAGAATTTATTGGTTTATTGATACATGGGTGAACACTTAATTTAAACAATATATATATATATATATATATATATAGGTATATTATTAAAACGTAAAAGTTACCTCCAATATCTGATGATGTATAGTGTTGTTGTGTTCGTGTACGTTATTAGTAGGGCGAACTAACTCCAGAGGTTTGTCACCCAACGCTTCTTCGGTATTGTAACTGCTAACCATTGATTCACGAGTCATTTCTAAAATTAAAAAAAATTTACGTAAATAAATTTGGATTCTATTTTAGAAAAAACGATTTTCAAGACTATAGTAAGTAAGTGACGTATTTAGGCGAGGAGGAAGTGTATTAGTCAAATATTTTCAATACAAAAGTGTAAAAATATTTAAATTTAAAAATGCATAAATAGGTCTCCAAGTGTATAAATTTTCACGAATACACTACAAAAACAATAACAGACTTAAAGGGACGGTATAGTGGCTATTTATTTAAATATAACTTTATTAAGGTGGATACAATGCAATTTTCTTTTTAATAAATCAAATAATTAGTTTAATCTCACAAAGATCCGTTTCCCACCTAATCTAAGTCGATTTGATAAGCAATCGATCAAATTATTTAACTAAATAAGAGTTTTTTTTTACATGTACTTAATATAATAATTGCGTATAAAAAGATAAGATTGATAAAAATAACACACATGAAGAAAAACTATATTTCAAGTACCTACTAAAAATAGTACCTTCTTAGTACATATTATATATTATACCTACCTACTATCTTCAAAATGCATGTTTAAATTACCATAACACGAGTTTTAGAAAAAATTCAACTAAATGGGACGATTGTGATTCGGGACATGATCTGTCATAAACTATAAATATATATAAAACCTGTTTAGTAATAAATTGAAATTGGCGTTTTTGAGCACATTATCCTTAAAAAAGTCGAAAACTAAAAGTTTTGACCATTCGATCTCGCTATAGGCACATATATATTATTTATAAAGTCACCTCCTCTATTGTACACTATCGGTTTAAAAACGGTCGCATTTGAAAATCGATATTGAGTGAAGGTCGACTAAAACATCAGTTTTTACATACCTACTTATTTCTCAAAAACTATCGAAAATTAAAAACATGACCAATATTTCAAGTACGGATCTTTGTATGATTACTAATATTTTACGATAGGTTACCTACTGAATTTATTATTTAAGATATTTTTTAATGATCAGTCATACACTTGTTTTTTTTAAATATTATAACTTGTACCTAATATACTTAGACTAAGTATAGACAATTTTAACCAATTAAAAATTAAATTAAATTAAACAATTCAAAGACGTTTATCCATATTTTTAAAATAATTTACAAATAATCACATATAATATATACAAATAATAATAGTTGAGTAATCTCAAAATTTGTTAAAAAATATTTTACTTCCAGTGGTAAATTGGATCACAATTTTTACACAAGTAAGAAAATTATTTCATCAAACTAAATGTGACAATATATTTACTATAGGTACACAAAATCGTTTTTATATGTTTATTTTCAAACTAACTAGATCTAAACGATCTATTTGTATATTATACAATTTTATTATGAAAATATTTAAAAATCGTAAAAATAGTAAACATTGTAATCTTTAATATTTGTTCTAGATCTATGAGATCTACGAGAGAATAAGTACGGTTTGGAAGTTTGAGAACATATTTTGGTCGATAATTTTACTAATGTTATGCCATGTGGCCATGGCTATAGCCTGTAACGGACCAATCTCCAATTCGAAACGATTCGTTGAGTGGCTACATTGTACACATAGGTAGTATCTGATTGTTCAGTATGTAAACTATAAAGTCTTACGAAACTTGTGAACTGTATATTATACCTTGAGATTTATTATTTTAAAGATATTTAATAATAATCGTTACTTAAATTATATTGCAGTATTATAATACTTACTCGTAAATCCCAACGGATCAACAGATCAAAATCGAAAATAATCGCAACACAACATTTTTACTGTGTGGTATACACAAACGCAAAGTTATACTAACGTATTCAACGTCAGTGATGGAAAATACAAGAATAGAATTTAATTGGTTTATTAGCTGATAAAGTACATCGATAATCAGAAATAAAACAGGTCTAGTCGGATGAAAATATCTTATATCAAACACGTTTCAGTCCGAAAATCCTCGACGGCTCGCGAGTACTTTAGATTACCATGTCCATATAAACAATAGTACCTATAGCGTGTTCGTTTTCTGTTCCGATAGGAAATGTGTAACCTATATATAGTTATGAGTACCTATTGGCAGGAGGATTATCTCCCCTGGAAAGTTTATATAATAATTATAATTTTATCTCATAATATATTATAGCATTGTTTTTTGCATTACTTTTTGAGAAATTTAAGTTCGTCCCTAAATTTCTTTTAGACACTTACGGCCATAGCTTAATAAAGCATAATATACATATACGATAGCATAATATATACGATGGATTACTACAATTAAATAATTCTACTCTCCCCAAACTTATTTCGTGCATGCTGTTACAAACATTTAAACAGCAACCTTCAATTTCTATTACATATTATTTTCGTTAGTAGGTATACTAGGATTTTTCAGTAAGAGCAGTGAAACATTAATCAATATGATTTTAAAATACAGCACAAAAGTTAGGGGTTAAGCGTACACAGGAATTCTCAATTGGGGTGGGGGGGAGAATGAATATATTTTTTTAAGAGAGCCATTGGTAGCTTTACCTCTAACCTTAAATCCAACAATTTACATAAATATAGCTCAAAATTGGAAAAATCCATTTCTAAAAATTTTTATCGTAGAAATATGGTGGTAATAAAATAATAGTAATTAATAAGAATTAAGTCTACAGAAAAAAAAAAATTCTGTCCTAAATCCTAAGATTACCAATTTTATACAATAAATAAATACAAAAATACCTCAAAATCTATAAACAATTTTTTTATTAGTAATGTAAAACATTAAATATTTGTTGAAAATTTCAACTCTTGAACAATTATTTTTGAAATAACAGAGATGTAACTATAATCGTTTTCTGACAAAATCGCGTATTTTTGTAATTTTCCGTAGTTTTTTCTTACGCATTAAAATACTATTGAGAAAATTTACTTCTTAAAAATATTAACTAGACGCAATTTGTTATCGGAAAATATGTAATGTAGTAATAGTCGAAGCACTTCTTCTAGTAGATATTATTATTAAACATGAAAAAGAACACATCATTATATATAGAATAAATAAATCAGTTTACCACTTGATACAATATAAAATAAAACATGTAAAAATTATTAAACACTTTAGTTGCAATTTAAAATTTTGTATCAATTTTTCTTAACAATTCTGAACGTTTAACAGTTTTTTACTGTTACAAAATGAAAATAATTAAGAAAAAATAACTAGTAAGTAGCAAAATGGAAATCACAATACACATTGAACATTCATGTTATCTTCTGCAATTTGTAAATTAATGTAAATTAAAATCTATGGTTTAATTTCAACCATGCATTAATTATAGCTAAGTTACCATTATCTCACAATTTCTACAGCATTTAAGATAAGAAAGTTGGCATATTATGTATAAATTGCTTTGAATCTATGTCATAGTTATCATCAAAAGAAAATATAATTGATAACAAATATTATTTCACAATAAATATACCTAATATAATTCGGTACAAAATTGTAAAAAAAGTAAAAAATGTCAGTTAAGGGGATCTGTCCCCCATATCCCTCCATGTGTATGCCATTGGTTTTAAGTTTTCATTTTTGTATATATGTACGAGTAGATAATGAACTTCAAAAACCAAAACCTTCAATATTTTGATATATTGTTAAAAACAAATTGATGAAGATTTCAATACTAGGTGAAAAATTAACCAATTTCATTGTTTTATCATTCAGTGTTAAAAGTTGAAACCCAATAAATTCGTTTTAAAAATATACTAAAAATGTGAAGGGAGAAATGTCATAAAATATAGACTACCAGTATACTATATAGTTTACAATTTATAGGAAACATAAGCGTGTGCACAAGTGGGGCAAGGGCGTACACGTGCACCACCTGCGATTTCAATAGTTTATCGTAGATAATTATACATTTTGGTTATTGTAATGGGGGGAGGGTAGTACTAGGACCGGATTTAAGGCATTAAAGCAACTTACCAGGCCCTGGTTTTTTTGACAAATTGTATTCGATCGAATGAATGATTTTTTTTTTTTGCTTATTGTCCCAGGACTTATTGTCCTAATTTAGGATATAAATATAAGTGTACTATCCGCGAAAAATGTCTGCGCACGCTTATTGATAGGAAAAACTCTTCGAGTGTGTTGTTCGATTTCCAGGATTCGGTAAAAAAAAATGTAACATTAGATTTTGAATAATAATATCCCATTAATATTTGAATTACTACCACAATTAATTATTTTTATTATCAATACCATTTTTTTACCATTTAATAGCTTAAATTAAAAATTGTATATTAATATTTTATACCGTGAACTCAAATAAAATAAATAGTTAACGGTAAACTTTACAAGCTGTACATAAAATTGTATGGGCACTGGATCCTTTAAAACATATTACTGTTGAGATGATATATTTTACTAGAGATAACTTGACTGGAGATATTTTGATACGTAACCATTTGCTATAACAACTTGCAGTATAATAATAATAAATTAGAAAAATAAAGCTGAAGAGTATCTGAAATATACCCCAAAACACATCATAATAAAATATATTATAAATTCATCATAAATTAAAATACGTTTCATAAATTAATTTGGTGGTTATATACGATAATAATTAAAATTGTTTTCGAAATACGTATTTGTTGAAATAAAAACAAATTATTTTGTAGAAATTGGGTTTTTATTTTTATATGTTTTTAAAATGTTTAAACAAATGTTAATATCAGATTCTTTCAAATAAAAATATAAAATTAAAACCATACAAACATTTTATCTCATATTTATATAAGAGGATTAAACTAAAGTAAATAAATTAAAAAATAAGAACGATATAACACGGTCTGGTAACTACATTATTATTTATTATGAAAGGAAGCAACGACCTATAATAATCGGCTCTTTCATATAAATTATCAAACATAAAAAAAGGTCGAATAATAAAATAGTTATTAGACATATAATTCTAGCCCCCTGACCTCCGTCACATGTATATATAGCTATGACTAACAAAGTAATTAAATTAAACTGAACTGCAGAGACACGGAATACACATATTTACATATTAAAGAACGATTTATTAAAACATTGATAAAAATCGTAGATTCTGAATATCAGAATATTTCATATAGGTGCCCACTCTTTATCGTTTTTGTTCGTAAATAAAATAATAATAACAATAGCAATAACTGAAATATACATTTTAATATGTAATAAATATTATGTAAATGTTTCGTTAGTCGTAAAGATGAATTTTTACTAAATCATCGATATCATTGACTCTATATTATTATATTTTTATCTGAACAGTCGACATTTCCTTGAATATACTATAAAATGAAGTCGGTTAATTATTGTGGTATACGTCATACATTAAAACACGACGTATATTATGTACAAGAAAAATCACTAGGTATAAATATTTTATAAGTTGTTTTCGACACTTACATAACATATACGTATATGAGAATAAAAATGTGTACGATTCATAACGTTAAAAAAAAACCTACAATATATTTTTCACGGTTAAACGATCAATTATTTAAGTAGTTTTATTCGAAATTGTGTTGACATTTTCTAATCAAATAACTATTATAGGTGTAAGGCGTTGCTCATGGGAACATTTAACGGTATATGTACGAGGTAAAATAAGGACGACACAATATGTTTCACTATATATATATATATAGTATATAGTATACAAACACACGTTGACACGTATACATACTCAAAACATACATAATATTAGTCGACGGCGACGTCACGAAAACTATACATATTAAATATTATCTACCTATACAACCCTTAATAATATAATACGGAAATTAGCAATAAGGGTATAATAACATCAGTTCTCCGCACCAATTATCATAAATTATTAAACACGGTAAACCTGCTGTATAGGCTCAGCGTAGTCCGCGCCTCACCGGAATTCTTTTAAAATATTTTATTTTGTGAACAATTTTTTTTTTTTTTTTTTTTTTGTAGGTACATTATTTTTCTTTTATTAAAATAACGACACAAACGGTGTTTAAAATATTAATATAGTTTACAATTAAATGTGAATCCTGCCCCCAAAAAAAGAACAATAGAATTCCAGGCTTTATTTTATTTACGATTTTCGTTCATTAATAAAAAAAAAAAAAAAAAAAAAAAAATACAGTGTATCCAAATCAGACGTTGCATTATAATATATACAATACACACCGTATATGCACTATATTATACTGTATACATACATTACTATACATTACTGTAGTATACACTATATTATGCTTCAAACGGCAACTCTTGCCGGAACGATAACAAAATTAAAAAACCTGTTAAAAAAAAATAAATTACAACAAAATCTATATAGTGGTCAACGACGCCGAACGTTGTGTTTTGACGTGTCCCGTAAAAAATAAGAAAAACATTGCCAAGGCTCGAGGCCTATAATACTACCGCAGCTGCTATACGCAGTATATCTAAGAAAATAATAAAATGAAAATCTTAAAAAAAAAAAAACTCATAAACGCTACTTAAAATTATTTTACAAAAATATACTACTATGTGGTGTATATTATGAAATATTATATTGTATACTATACTAAATTAAACCAACTTACAGAAATAACTAGAATTTCACACATCCCAAATTTTTACAATAATTTTATTGAAATTACCAACATATTATTATATACAATTATAATATAATATAATATATGCTTATAATTTATTAAAAATTAATTTAAATGCACTTAAAAATGATTAAAAGATCTAAAAATCTTAAAAAAAATACATAATTACATTTTAAATTTAAACTTTGATCTAGGTAACAAATTTTATGTTTGGAAAGCTAGCTAAAAAGAAAAGGTAGGTACTATAATTTTTTTACATACCTATAATATGATTTATATCTTTTTTTGTTTTTCAAAGTTTTTAAAGGCTTAATATTATGTATGGGGGTTTCCACATATTTATTTCGTTTTAATTAAATAAATACCTATCAAAAGTACACCCATAAAGACATATATATATATACACATACACCAAATTTTATAATAGACTATTTTTTACAGTTTATAATTCTTAAATATAGATTTGACTAGATGAAAGTATTTCGACATTATATTAAATATATTAGCCTATATAGCATATAATTACTAATTTTTGTTTATTTATTTAAATATTTTTGTGCTACAATAATGGGTATAGTGAGAAAATGAAAAATTACATTTTTAGACTAAACACCATTGGTTTAAATATTTGGTAATTTTTTTTGAGCAAATAATAATACTGTATATAATTGTAATCTCCGTTTCCTATAAAACATAGTTTTTAGCGTTATAGTAGCCGGAATTACGCTGAATGTAGGTATTAATATAGAAATATCGTAGATTTAAAAAAAATAATATTTGGCTATCATTTTCAATGTCGATATTTTATTTTGGTTTTACTAAATAGTATATCTATGTAGACTTATACTGCACGTTTCTTTGCGAGTAAACGTAATTATTATATTTTATACCACCTTAGCTGCACCTACACACGCCAGTGGCCGTTTTTCAGATTTTTTTATATAATGAAATGTGAACAAAAAAAAAAAAAAAATATATATATATATATATACCTATATATTTATACATATGTAGTACGCTAAAAATATTGCGTGGATGCAAATAATTGGTTTATAGACGAGAAGAAACAGCAGCGTTGATCCACGAATTTAATCTATAATTAATAATTATGTATAAACAAACCTGTTTTTTGCGATAGTTGCGTGAACGCAGAACTGATCTCTATACTCCGAATGGACTTTATGTTGTCTGTAACAAAAAAAAAAAATAAATAAATAAATAAATAAATAAATAAAGGATGTTTTAATAATCAAATTGTCTATTATTACAATAAGAGTATATATTTTGGTGTATGGCATAATAGGAAATGTGTTTAAAATGTCAGTTAAATAATTTCGTCGTCAATAATTTATATCTATAGTACACAACGCAAGTGTTGTCTAGCCATTTTAATACTACGAATTCGTTTTTTTAAGTTAATTTTCTATCCGATTTTCAAAGTAAAATTTGCGACCAATTGAATTGGCGGAATCTTTGTCCGCAAAATTATTTTGTAAAGCGATTATAAAATAAATATTCAAAATAATAATATAGGTGCACCAATTAGTATATAGACTGGTAAAGTTATGATACATTGTACATCAAGAGAATATTATAAAAAATAAAAATATTCAAAACATATGATTATATAATACGTAGCATACAAAGCGAAACGAATATTTAACTATGCACTGTAATTATTATCGGGTGTTTTAGTGTTTATATAACATATAATATTCGTGCGTACACTCGTGTATGAATATACATGAATTGTTTGAATTTTAGGTATACATTAGATCTAAAATATTTATTTTCGAGTAACATTTCCTCATTAGTATTGTAACCACGAGGATATTTCAATTTAAATAAGTTATTCTCTATTTTTATTTTATCGTCTAAATATCGAAAAGAATGTACACGTCCTGACTGAACCACTCGTCGAATACTATACCTAAATATTATAATATATTCAAGAATATTATCCTTTAATGAATATTAAGGAGCTATACACGGGTCGGCCTTCAAACTCGACTTGAGGCCTGCGATGACCATTATTTATAGTATTATTACTTTTCCAGTAACCTATTAACGGTATAATCTTGCATTGAAAAGGTAAAGTCCTTCATTGAAACAGGAACTTCCACACTCCTCCCCAAAATTAAAAAAATACATTATTACAAGAAGAATTTAAAAAAAAAAAAATATCATTTTGTAAAGTACAATGTTAATTTTCTAGAAAAACAACGTTTTACCAATATTCTATTGGTCATTTTCGACGTCTCTCGATCGGTATAGGTATGTACCAAAATAACAGAGATGTAAGCATGGACAATTTAAAACATTGAAAAACTATTTGTGAAATTTGAAGTTTTATTGCTGTTGAAACGAATACTTTTCAATAATACGTATTCAAGGATAATATATATCAGTTTTATTTTGTTATTGTTATTGTTATTGTTATTTTTATCATTCTTCTTTCTTCATATGGATATGCTTCATATGATATCTAGTTATAAACTGTTGGTAAACACCAAGTATTTATTTATAACACATCTATTTTTTTAAATTTTATTATTATTTATTACCTACTATGTAATTTAATATAATTATAACATATGTAAAACAATTTAAATACTACAATTTTTCATGATATTAAATAAATGATAAAAGCATACATAGTTAAAGATTCATAAAAGAAAGTTCATATTTTCATGAAAAGTTTTAACACGTCTTTGAAAACGTGAAAATCGTCGACCTAAAGACCCCAGGTGAAGTGTCAAAACCTTGATAAGAACACTTCCGACAAAGGTCGTCGAATCAAAATTAAAATAGATCATATCACGATCGCATTAATCAATCGATTTAACCCTAGTTATTAAAACTATGTCGGTATATTAATCATGCACGAAGGGGAGAATTTCTTAAATTCTAAAAGAATTGATTTACAATTCCATTTTTGGCTCGAAAATCGAAAGAATTACAAATCTAAAAATTATAAGCATGAAAGTTTTGGAATACAAAAAAAATTGCATGCATACATAAAAAAAATAAACAATAACGATGGTAAAACTAATATTTGTTTGTTCAAAACCTAAAATAATATCAAAAAAATAAGGAGATTATATAATTTCACAGGAATAGATGTCCACCCGGCTCCCTTGGTACACATGTTTTTCGTGTTAATGTGCAAATATATCGCAATCTCTTCTTCTCCTTTGCTCTTCCAACTATTTTTATTTTTTTAACAAATATTCCTTTTACTAAAATAAAATAAGACCCAAATCTACAATTTTTTATTGTAAGCAAATAGCAAGTACGTATTTCTTCGGTAACGAAGTTACCATTTTCAGTGCAAAACAGAATGACCGGTATCCGCCTAGCCTAGCTTTGTATTATTTATATATTTTTCACGAAGGCCTAATATACGATATGTAAATGTGACTTTTGAGATTTAAATTAAGATTATTTTCGCAGTCGATCATAGGGGAAAGAGAATTTCTGACAAATTTGACTATATTGATGACATTATAGTTACCTATGTGTTTGGTGAATGTTAAATTTCTGTCGATTTGGATACCTAAGTATTTTATGAATTGGGGCAAATTTAGTTACAAATTTTTTATTTTAATTTTTAGACAATTTCTAGACGCCTTATTAGAAAATAGAATTGCTGAAGTTTTGAGCATTTATAGACATTTTTCAATCACGCAACTACGGTTGGGCGAGGTTTTCTGAGGGTTTCTGAAGTTTTATTATTGCTGATTTGTGTGAATTTATCGCAATCGTCGCACTGAATTTGATAAATTTCTGATTTTTCAGATTTCAATTATTTTGTCTTTTGTGTTGCCCAATAGACTCATTAGGTTATTCCTTGATAAAACTATGTCAATATTATATTTTTAAATTTTGTAAGATATTTGTGTGAAGATAACGGCTACTCGATTTCATTTGTTAAATTTTTTGATTCCAATGTACTAATATTTCTAATGTTTTTTAGTTAACTGTAAAACTATATTTTTTTCGTATCCATTGAGTTTTGCTATGTATATATTATTGTATTTTATTATTTTTTTAAATCTTTTTTGTTCATTGGAATATTTACCAATCTATGAACCATACTGTTCCAACCCATCATTTTATGTTGCCAACAATGGTTTGAATTATTATGGATATATCTATAAGTGTGGGTTTTCTTTCTATATATTTCTAATTCTAATTTTTCGTTAGATTTTTTTATGTAAAGATCCAAGAAAGTTAATCTTCCATCTATTTCTTCTTCGAAAGTGAATTTTATGTAGAGTATTGACAGTTTAGAATTTGGAGAAAAGTTTTTATGTTGAAATCTTTATCCACTATTGCGAAAATATCGTTCACATACCTTATACATGTTTTAGGGAATTTATTAATTTATATATTGGTGTCTGTTTCGAATTTTCTCATAAAAACCTCTGCTAGAAATAGGGATAATGGATTTTCCATTGCTATTCCCTTCGTTTGTTCGTAAAATGTTCCATTAAATTGAAAAATCTTTTGACTCGTGCATAATTTTGTTAAATTTATTAGTTCGTCAATTTTGTTGTCTTGAATTTTCAATTCTTTCAGCCAGGTATTTAAGAAACTTATTGTGAATTTCTAAATCTGCTAGTTTTTCCACCTATGTTATATAGTTTGTATCTCTGCCACCCCTATACTCTGTTCTATCTTCCTATCCACTGTCCAAACACTCTGATTCGTACATCATTGCAAGGCCTGACTTTCTTATAAAATTCACCTCTTAATCTTATAAGGATTTTTCTGTCACACAAAATACCTGACGCATCTTTCCGCTTAATCCTATACTTACTATCTTCCTCAAACTACCATTTTTCATGTAGAATAGATCCTAACTAACTTCTCAATCTCACCCACTACATCCCGACTAAACTTCATTACTATTGCCTTTCCCTATTCGCTATGTGTTTCCTTTCTCCAAAATCATATTCCATATATTTTGTTTTACCCCTATTAATCCTTAATCCGTCCCCTCAAGAGTTTTTTTTTCACTCTTCCAGTCTACCGGTCACTTTCTACCAACCAACACTATATCATCGATAACAGCATGTACCATGGTACCTCACCCTGTATATTCTTTGTTATTTCACTCATTACTATAGAGAAAATAAATAAGGACTCAAAGTCGAACCCTTGTGCACTCCTACTCTGACCGTAATATTCTCAGTTTCTCAACACATTCCTTACTTGCTCTTTCATACATTCACGTACAACTTTGGTAATCCTTTATTTATTAATGCCTATTTTAAGATCTCTCTAAGAATCCTTCATACGCCTTCTCTACGAAAAATCTAATGCAAACAAACAAAATAGATATATTTAATGAATATCTATAGTCTATACAGATATCAATATGTAATTACTCTGCTAACATAATAGTTTTATACACAATATTATAATTACTGTATATGGAAAAAATTTTTCATAAAATGTTTTAAGTATATATACATTAGGCAACTATTATTTTTCGAATGCGAGTATCATATTATGTAATATCAGATAGGAAATAACTTATTTCTAATCTATATCACCTACTTATTTGAAATACCAGTAATCGATAAACTATATTATGAAAAATGAAATGATATCATAAATTATAATTATTTATAAGTAATTTAAAACCAATACGTAATCAATATTATACCTATAAATGTTTTTTTGATAAAACAAATCCGTTATGCATATACTTATATAATTATAACGTCATAACGTCGATTTTAACATTTAAATAATAAATATAAGTACACATTGTAAATACGCTTATCTTATAACATATATAACAACTATAAGGTGTATAAATTTAAATTATGGACAAATTTGATAAAAAGGAATTTTACTGATAGTGAATGTTGTTTTATTAAGTGTATTATTACATTACATTACACTGCAGTACTTATAAGTGTTAAATATAATATATTATAATAAGGTATATAAGAGTAGCTAGTTTATAATAATATTTTGAGTAGTTGCATTATGTGTTATTGTATAATAAACATTTGACAATATTTATAGAAATCTTAAACTAAAAATTACTCAAGATCAAATAGAAATAAAATGGAATGTTAAATTACATGTAAATCGAGACCATACGCGAAATGTAATATACTAAAGTCTAAATACATTTTAGAGGTTTTATACATACATTTATAACATTTATTGACAAAAATATAAAATAGTCAGAGTATATAGTAGTTAGAAACATAAACTTTAAAATTGGTTAAGTATATGATTTAATTGTTTTACTATATAATTTACGTTATCAATATAGCCATATAGGTTTCATACGTATTGTAAAATTTTGAAATTTCATCAAAATCATAACACTGAAGAAAACATTTTTATGAGATATGAAATAATAGAAGATTACTGTTATATAATATTATTATAATAATATTATAATCAGCCAATAAATAAAAATAAATAAATATCATAATCGATTACTAAGATCAAAAATTAATTAATGAGCTACCTATAGAAATGTATACAAATATCCATTTCCAATCATCACCAGCTATATTCTATTTTATTTCAGCAATCATATTTTAGAAAACTACGCATATATTACCTATAATATAATATATGTTTATTGTTTACATATATTTTCCACATTTATTTGGTGATGCTACTTGTAAATAAGGAGACTATATTATTTGACCTAGATGGATAATTGTAAGAAATCCGGTCTCAAGACTTTGTGCACGTACGTATTTTTATTTTATTTTATTATTTTATTCCAGTTAATTTGGCAAAATGGTTATAAAACGGTTTATTTCAATAGTACGTTATAGTATTTATTATATAATATACCGATATAAACAAAAATTTGGAAAATATTGGTCCTATATTTTAAAATATGGTTAATTTTTTTCAATATTATAAATGTTATCAATTGAATTATTGTTTATTTACTATTATATCTAATATAAAGTATATACACAAAAACAACAATAATCTATGACCAATACCTACATACCTAAGTACAAATCGAAGAATAAAATATTTATTAAAAATTCCATATTTCCACTAAAATTTTTTTTTAATCATAATTCATAGATATAAGGTATACCGTATAATAATTGTATTGATGTGTATATATAATATATTATATTATATAATATAGGGTATACCTATATTAATAATTATTAAGAATGACTTTTAAACGTATTGTATTATGTATGACTCATGCTTTATGAAATTAAAAATAGTTTTTTCTACAATCCTAAACTGTTTTATCTTTTATTTTTTAATATTCAATATTTTAAAACTTTTAAACAAATAGGTATAATTATTAGGTATTTAGAGTTTACACAACCCTTATATTATAATTTCATTAAAGTCAATTAAGTTTGTGAAGACCTGAATATGTTTCCAGTTATTTAATATTAGGTAATGTGTATTAAAATAATAAAATGTTATGGGGTTTTAATGATAAAAAATAGTATAATATATCACTATTACTACCTAACAGGGAAAAATGAATCTATATCGAATACCTATTAATTTTGATTAAGCATTCATAAGCAAGAAAAAATATTACATTTCAATAAACTTTAACGTTTTTATATTAAGTTTCTAAAAATGTTAATTGCATTTAAAATATAAAAAATTTAAATATTTCATTTAGGTATCACATAAGGGTATAAATATTATATATTAATAAAAAAAACCCTAAAATATGTTGAATAGAAGAATATATAAGCTATTGTATCTGCAAGGTAGTTTTGATTTGAGTTTTGAGTTTCGACTCTGTATAGCTTGATGTTAAAAATGAAAATTGAAATGAGCAAAGATAATAACAGACAAAAAAAAAAAACCAATACCTTTAAAATAATAAACACTAAAAATTCCTAATGATATGCAATACACTTAAAATTTAATGACAATTTGAATCATTCATATAACGTAAAACCACACGATACATGTATATATTACATATATAGGTTAATAGGTATAATATATATTAATTGATTAAGACAAATTTTTAAGCAACAATTTTTAGTAATAATTAGATGCAATTATACTCTATTAATCGTTCACAAAATATCATAATATAAAATACACGACTTTAGATAAGGGTGTTTATTTTCATAATTTATCATTTTCGATGGTATATAATATTACTCATTAATCATTATATTATATATTTCATATATAATATAGTTATAATAATGATTAAAATGTCTCATTGATAAATGATCTGTGTATGCACAAAATAGTGTATATACTGTATATACATTTAATACACAATATATACAAACGAATTGATTAGTAAGTATTATCGAATGGTGGTTACTGTTTATATATTACATACCGGATGATTACTTTTACAGGAAACACTCATTTTCTCTGTCAATGTTCATGTTATGAATTTAAAAAAAATAATATAACTAATTTAAAGTAATAATACATTAAAAAAAATAAAAAATAAAAATATATACTATTTTTGAGGATTGTTTCACTATTTCTTATTTAAACAAAAACATAAATTTTAATTTCAAATATCAACGCAGAATATATATATTTTTTTTTTTTTTGAAAATTTCGATTTATAAGTATTGAATATTAAAGTTTAGGTGTGAGGTGAAGGACAGTTTGAGATTGTAGTGCTTCTCACATCATTCACCTTTTATTATCAATGTTTAACTGTATGTATTGGTTTACATTCAACATAATATACCTAGTCAAATAAACGTCAAAATTTAAAAAAAAAATAGTAAGATCTGTGCGATGAAAAATAATACATTTTATTTTTGTAAAAATGTATAGGAGTAACTATAACTTAAAATATATTTATAAACACAAAAAATTTATTGAAAAAAACGAGTGCTTCACTGATTCCTATATTATATAGGTATTAAAACAATCATCCAGTATGTACCAATATATTACGATATCCAGTTATGAACAAAACATTTCAAAGTTCATTTCCACATGAGTCATATGGATCAACATTCAACGCATAATTCAACATAATATAATTATTATTGTTCTCATAATCGACTCGTCGAGGAATATCGAATAAGTATTTATCATCGTAATATATTAAAAATTACATGTATTTTACGTATGAATTATTATCTCGATTATTATTATAATAACTGAATTGCATGGAAACATAATATTATATTGATTCACAAGTGTAAGTACTCGAGTAAAATTGTAGATAATTAGTAGCATTAACCTGGGTTGGGTATAGCGTTATTTTTATTTGACCCGATAACAATATTAATTACTACAATACACGAATTCTATGTCATAATAATATAAATAAATACAATAACAATAACAAAATTATTCAAATCCATATATCTATTATATAATATTACCGACTACTCGAAGGATTAGGTCATCTATCTGAACGTTCTTAAACTTTGAGCAGATAATATTCTGCCGTTGTGGAAAATTTTCAAAATGAGAATTTTTGTTAATAATTTTATTTGGAAAAAAAAACCAATAACAATACTTGGTTTTTTATTTTCATATATTTTGATAATAGATATCATATTTTACTAATGAGTTATATAATACGTGAACAATAACAAAAAAAGCCGGTCAGTAGGTGGTGGAAGCACTTTGCTCGTTGGGTAGGATACTGCAGGTGGTGAATATATTGAATTTGAAAGCAATGATAAATTATTTATTTGTTATAAAACATGATTCTGAGTGAAGCTTCGGTGGATATACATGACAATTACTGTAGATTATACTAATTGTATAATATAATGAACAAAAAAGTTGAAAACAAATTATTTGGATGTAAAGGGATTCGAACCGATGACCACACGCATGACAATACCGTAGCCACTAAACTACGTAGACCACGGTTGTAAAACATAAAAAATACAAGTATCTTATAAACGAAAATGATAAAATCGTTAAATTTCGATTTGATATAAATTTGAAACCAAGTCCGTCCGCCAAATTTTAACTTCCAAAATATCAAAATGTCGATAAAACTAAATGGGTATTAAAAAAAAAAAAATGTAAATAACTATTCAAAAAATATTGACCATACCGATTTTAAAAAATTTTTGTACGTATCTAAAATTTATTACTTTTAACACTGTATTAAATTTTTAGTTCTTAAAAACTAAAATTAAGCTTATTATGATTTATATGTGTTAAATTTGAATATTGCTACAAATAGTATAAAAACGAGTAAACATTTTTGAAAATTATAATTATACCTATATTAATTAAATAATTATTTTACGTATATACGTTTGTGATGAAAATTTCAAGCCGCCTCCAGCATCAATATTTTCGGAATTATGAAGAATATTACCACATTCATGTTTACCGATTTTTATGCTAATTTTTTGATAGTTTTTTTCTTACGCGTTTATCGAAAAATTACCTCTCTAAAGTACCAACTAGATGTAATTTACTACCAGAAAATAGTGTTACTTGTAATGATCGTAGCATTTCTTCTTATAGAATTTTTGATTACAGACATAAAAAAAAAATTATAGGTATATATATATACAAAAATAAAAACACATCATTGTAAAACCAATACATTCCTAGCTTCGCTCAGAATCTAAAATATAATGTAATTAATAATCTATTATATTATAATAAGCCAACTCCGATTAGACCGTTTTTCGTGGAAGAAAAAACTTTACGCTTTTTATTTAATTCCGTTGACCGTTTTCCGTATCGGCGCGGCGGTCGAGGGTTTTACTACTCTCCATCATCTTATCATCTCGAATTCCCGAAATCGAGGGTGGCGACTTTTGCCGACGTGGAGGCCGGACTCGGATTTCTCGGACGTTTTAACGCCTGACTCAACATTTCTTTGTCTACGAATTTGTCCCTGTACGACCGTGACGTTCGTTCCGAAAATGTGTAGGTACAATTATGAGTTGATATACGGTACCGTCCATTATCTGATTAGTTTAAATAGTTTAAATACGAACATTTTTGACCACTTTATCATCTAAGAAGCTTAGTGGTAGGGCCTCACAGAATAGATGAAAGCAGAATGGACACTGATAAGAAATTACATGGGTCCTTATGGGAACCCACAATTTCAAACTAAATGTTAACCAGTGCAGCCTTCAAACGGGGAAAGTATAATACTATTTAATAGAGTATTTTGAATACTTTTTATAAATAAATTTCATTATGTTTTTCGTCAGTGTAAATTATATTCGTGTATAAGTATGAAGTATTTATAGTATATTATGTATATTACCTTATTTTTATTGAGACAGTAATATTATTTTCCAATTTTAAATATGTTGATTTAAAATAATAATCATTTTTATTGATGAAATAAATATTTTAAAAGTATTATATTATATTTTACTCAAGTCTGCTAAATTAATACCATTTTATATTAAACCAATTGAACATAGTAACCAATTATTCTGATAACATTTTTTTAAATTAGCATTAAGGATTAGGAATTTATTTATGTTAATTCAATATTTACATAATTTGTAAGTCATATAGAATTTACAAATGAGTTAGAACAGTTAATTTCCTATTCTTCATTTTTTTTTCTGACATTAAGTTTCTATTTAAAAATTTGACAGATGTAAATATTCTGAATCGTGTAAACAAATTAATTAAAAATACTTTTAAAAAAAAACTCACAAGGGTGGTTAAAAGGAACATTAAAAAAAATCCATTTTCAATTTGACCCCAACTCCATCTTCAGTAGCGATTGTGGGAAAGTTGTTAATAAAAATATTTTTTAACTCATTTTTCAGACTTAGGACGGTCAATATTATATATTATAATATTGGTATGGTTAAAAATATTGAAGGTTTTGAAACTTTTTGGACTGACAATATTATTCTTATGATTACTAAAATTGATTTATATAAAAATAATATGTTAAACCAATATATACAAAACTAAACCCAGACATGAGTTAGTTATTTAATTTAAATTATTATCACAGATAATATGTTATCTGTGTCGCTGATCTAAGGATAACACCAAACAGTATCACCGTGATGAAATAAAAACAAAAATTATAATACAAGGCTACACTGAATACTGATTGACATTTAGTTCATTAAACCGACTTTCGATACGGGTACACCGGTTCGAATTCCACTGTGTCGACCTGATTTTTTTTTTGTGTTTTTTTTTTCTCTCGATCTCGGTGTCCGTGGAGATAACGAATGTTTAATGTTTATCTGATATATTATGCGATACGTGAACGAAATTTTAATATACATTTTCTTATCGTTGCAACTTTTCTGTTTGTTTGAACTACGTATAATTAGTACCTATAATAATACCCTGTAGCAAGCTCGTAGATTTCCATCTGGGCCCTGAGGTCAATAGTTTTACAAAAACCGAGAACGGTAAGTCCGACCGACTGATTCACATAGTATGTACATTTACCACATTTTTTTTATGTCTCATAGTAATGAATTTCAAATCGTCGGACTTCCGTAGTATTTTTCACAATTTTAATTATATTTATATTAATACATTCGGGTGAACTTCTATCGGGAGGACTTTCAAACATTTCCACATATATAAAAATTAGAAACGATAAGTCCGAAGCGAAGCGAGGTTCCAGTTTTTATACAATTTTGAGAATAGTAAGTTCGATATATTTTTGAATTACCTATTTACTTTGTCGAAATACGAAATGCTTTTAGAATTAATTAACAGATGTTAGAGAAATATGTGGTGTTTCATTCTATAAAAGTTACATTTACAAGGGGTCACACTCAAATGGGATTACAAAAACTCAAGGTTTTCAACTCAAAAGAAGGTGTTGAACTTAAAAGTAGTCTCACTTAAAAGGAATTGCACCCGGTAGGTGTTGTACTAACTCAACTAAGTATATATTACCTAATAATTATTATAGGACCTGACGGGGAGTGCAAAGATTTCTATTTCTAATAAGTGGGTTGTATATACGATAAGTTTGGGAACCCTTGGGTTAATCAATATAATGTTAATGTACGATTATTCGTCTTATATTCTATTGGATTTGGTTTTCCAAGAAATTGACTAGTTTTGTTTTTTATAAAAGTTAATGAAGTAAGAATAAACTTACGTGAGGCCAAGAAATAAAATACTTTGAGTAAAAATGTGTTTATTGATAGGGTAGCCCGAACCCATTAAGTTGACAAAAATTCAAAGGCTACATAATTAAATAGGAATAAAAACAAATTTACTTCTACCATTTTATATTTTGTTAAAATCACCCACTAAAAAAGGAATATGCTAGTTAATGTTAATTTTTTTTCATAGACCATGATATTATTATAACATTAATAAATATGTGAATTTGTTATGCGTTATTCACTTGGAGTGAAAAGAAAATGCATTTCAATGTTTTCGCTTATGAAAATATTAATATTCATATGTTATTCGTCAATTTTCTCTATCTATTAAGGTTTTTATAAATCATAGATAACAATTATTAATCAGAACGTACGCGTATTTTATAAATATTTGATATTTAAAATAAAAATACACAGGATATAGGTATATCCCATAGACCTTATACTATTATTAAGTATAAGGTCTATGATATGTAATCGCCACAATTGAACTTAATTAATATTTTGTTCACCTTCTATTACTGATATAGTTTTATCTATATAATATTTAATATAACCTAAATGAATGGAACAGGGTAAGGTTCACTATAATAATAAAAGACAAGTAGGTATATGATAAAAAAAACTACTCTCAAATTTCCGGAAAAATATTATAGACAATATTTGATAATGGTTGAATATTGAACTGATTTATACCAAGCAGATTATTATTATTATTATTATAGATTACGTCATAATAACAAAGATTGCATAATATTTCTCCACCGACCGTCTCACAGTTACAGTATAATGATACGACGTTTCGTGGTTTTGACGAGTAAAATAATAAATATATTTTTTTTTTTTTTTTTTTAATTTTAGTTCCAATATAAATAAATGAATTTATTGTTTAGAAGAGAAAAACTATAGCCTATAGGTATATGTTATATATAAGTATAAGCTGTATAAGACGAATCATACCTACAAATGTACCTATAATTTGTAATTTGTAATTGCATGTATTTTAAATCGATCACTCTGTATACCAACTGTATATTAATATATTTGTTACAATAAAAAATATCCAAAGTGTTAGACAAAAAGATAAACGTCAAGATTAGCAACATAATGTTTATACAATACTAACTCTTATTGAATTCTCAATATCTATCGAGCCATTAAACCGTATTATATAGGCTTCATAAATAATTTATTTTTTTTTATTGGGTCTACTAAAAATTAAAACCATCATTAAACTATATTTGTTTTTTGTCTACCCATAAAATGAAACTTCCACCCTTGTCAAGTGCATTAAAATCGAAGGTTCAACCGATAAAAAAATCCTATTTCAAGGAGTTATACAAAAAAAAAAAAAACTCGCGTAACCATTAACAAAATTATTGTTGTAATTTTCTCATAGTACACAAAATTTTAAATAAAAGTTATAGGTAGAAAATAATCATTTCCAAAATGTATAATATAATGTGTATTATGTACCTATAATATATATATGATATTGTAAAAAACTGACAGTTTATAATCGGATAACTTTCTTAGTGGAATTGAGTAATTTGTAAAATTATTTAGGATGTTTCTATTAGTATACGAGTATATTATTATAACACCACTTTTATATTTAGAAAAAAAATACATTTTTGTAATACCTAAATACAATATTTAATAATTAGATAATTTGACAATAATATGTTAGATAGTAAACAAACTTTCAACAAGTTTTTTAATTTTAAGGGCAGCATATAAACTCAAGGTCAATTTAATAGGCTTAAAATAGTACAATATTTATATTATGTAAAATAGTTATATATATAATACAAATTCAATAATTTCGAGTGGTCAAAATGCGTATTTTGGCTAATGAGGTTAGGGGTTTGACTCCCAGGGGGTCGTTACATGAATCTCGTCACTGTAATGTCATATACAAAAAAATCACGTTTGTCACATGCAATTTAGTCTAGTCTATTCTTGAATCTGTATACGACAATTTTTTGTGATAAAATGTCGTAGTAGATAAATGGGTACAAAACGACTTTTGTAATTATTATTTATTTAATTTAATTTACTTAAATCGTAAGAATAATAGTTACAACTTCCAATGGACAATTTTGATCACTTTGCATATTTGTATATATACGCCTTTAACATGATAATGCACATGAAATACGTAGCTGTACATAAACCTAGAATAGGATTTTTTTTTTGTTAAATACGATCCATTTACCCAATGTTGATTGTAGATTTCTAAAATATTTTCGATTATTCAAAGATTTTGTGTGACAATTAATAATCATGGTTACACTATGTATTGATCCACCAAGAAGGTCTTCATCAATTAATATCCCTACAAAGGTAAGTAATAAGCACCTAAATACTAATTAGCGATTGCGACTACTATTAAGTTTTATAAATATTCAAAAATAAGTATTAGAAATGCAAATTTTACCGAAATTTAATTTTTTTAAAAAATTATACTAAAATTATAACAAATCATTTTTTTTTTATTGAAAATTGATTTTTTAATCAAAACCCAGTCATCCATATTATCGTAAAATTGTTTTTTATTTTATACATAATGATTCTACAGATGCTAGTTATATTATAATGCAACATAATATAATTGTATCATAATATGCATCTAATAATTTTATTATTGACCTATAACTTTTAAAATAAGGAGTCACTAAATTTGATGCACTTTAACAGTAAAACAAATAAATAAAAGTTAAAATTGATGAGACTTGTAGGTACCGTAGGATTATTACAGGCACGAGTCCGTCGACAATAACTCGTATCACGGTAGCGTCTGTAACCCTTGTGGTTAATACGAAAAATATTCCATAGGTATGTGTCAAAATTATTTCGTTTTGCAACAAAATGTGACAGTGCTCAAGAATAGGTACTTATATAATATTTTGCGAGACATTTTCATATGAAAAATGTCTCGTGAGAGATTTTTCTAACGAGACTTGAAAATAAAATTAGATTTTTCTCGTTGGTGACGTCTTATCTATGGGTACCTAATAATTTGATAGCTATGCTTGTCGTGTATCTATATCAAGAACCATATTTATCTCCCCTAGTATGTAAAGGTGCAAACCTGAGTATGTTAGTTGGGGAAATAAGAGGATAACTGTTCATTTTTGAGCGATTTAAAAATCTATATTATTATAATTATGTGTTACAAAAATCGTATACACATGAGCAAGGCCGTATTTAGATTTTATTCTGGGAGGGGTCCAAAAAATATTTTATGATTTTAGTACAAATTTAATTTATATTTTGTCCATTATATAGCGATTTATCGGATTTATGAATTTTTAAAACAGATTTGAATTTATCAACAAATTAACTTTTAATCGAATTTTTTACATTTTTCAATTTTTATATCCAATATTTTAATGTTTAGTGGACTAATATTTAATGATTTTAAATTTAATAAAACTATTTCGAGGAATTAATACTGAAAAATTAAAGTCTTCGTCTGATAGAATTTTCTAGCTCGCAGTTTTCAAAATATTTAAGGACAACTCAATCAATGATTGACAAAATGGGTGTTTTTGTCTGTGTATAAAAATTGTCACAGAGAACTGCTTTAAAAATAATTTTTATACTAATTATTATTATATTTTATAATTAGGTACAAGTATATAATTTTTTTTAATAAAATTATGATTAGGTACATATTTTTGGCATGTTAAAAAGTTAATGATTTAAAAGAAATATTTTTTATAATACTGTTTTTGATTATGCATTTTATAACTGTATCAATGTTTTTCACACATACCTATATCCATTATTTCGCCTATAGATATGGTGTTTTTACCAGTTTTACTGTTGCATTTAAATCACAATCTACGTAGGTAAGTATATGTTTTGTAAAGTGTTGTGGTTCATTAACCCATCGGTTATGATTAATAATATTGATATTGATACTAAAAGCCACTAACTTACCTACATAAAAAATTTTGAAAAAATTTCGGAGGAGGTCCGGACCCCATGGACCCCTAAGATACGGCATTGCACATGAAAAGTGATTCTCAAATATTTTATAATCCTTTATATTTTTTATAAGTATAATGCGTAATAATATATATCTGACATCTATATTTGCTGAATTAATCAAATATTAAAAATATATTTGTAAAATGTTTTATGTAGGTATAACGAACGAGTTATTTATAATATTTTGTACTCGGATTGAATGGAATACGATACGCGTTTCCCTATATGGAAACGAAATTGGTCCTTTTTTTTTAAATTATAACATCGAACTTACAGATTACAGTGTTCATTTTTATAACATTGTTTTTTCGTATATCACTAAATTTAGATTGTGTGATAACGTACTAGAATACATGAATAAAAAAGATTATAAATATCTATTAAAAATTCAGACAATTAGTGGTAAAACAATGGCCTTGCAGCCAACTTTATGTAATAATAATATTACAGTTTATATAGACAGATATTACGTAACAAATAATTGTTTTAAACGATATATTATTATAATAATATCCAATAGGTGTCAATTTGTTTAAAACAATTCTTTAATAACACTGTTGATTTTTTTTAATGGTTTCCATGCGAATACTCAGAAATACAAAAAAATTTAAATACTATTTATTTGTAAGCTTTAACAAAATTAGAACCAATTGTTAACGTTATTTTGCCCAGACATATATATGTAATATTTATATCGGGACCGAATCTCGCACGTGACCTTTAATGCCATATAAATTAAGATAACCTTTACATTAACGTAATTATTGCATATTTCTTATTTGTGTCCTTATGTATTGTTAACGCGATTTATATTTAGCTACATAATAATAGTAAATTTAAAAGTAAAATGTACAAAATTAACATTCGTAATATTTCAAAATATCAATAGTTAGCAATTTGGTATTTAATTTAATTTTAAACAAACATTGCAAGAGGTGTGACGATAACAATTTTATTTATGGGGGGGAATGCAGATTTTTTGCGGACTATATTTAAAAAAAAAGCCATACCTTAAAAAAATGTAATAAAACGAACAATTTGTCGAATGGGTTAACTTTAGGGGGGAAAGGTAAGATTCCCCTAATAGCAGAAATAAAACTACAAAAAAAAAAAGGTAAGTAGGGGATGGAAGAATTTAGCTTATCGGACAGTATACTCTTAGTGGCAGTGGCGGTTATATATAATGTTCAAGGGGGGTGCGAAAATACAGCCAACCCTCCCCAACCCCATAACATTTTAATTTTAATATATTATATTATATACGTATAATATAAAATATACATACAGATTATAGGTAGATATAATTATATATTTATATATTAATAATATTAATCAAATCAAACTCCAAGGGGGGGGGGCGATCCACCCCATGACCGTCACTGCTTAGTGGATGTAATGCATTTGAAAGCAATGATAAATCATTGCATTAAATAAATTGATTCTGAACTTCGGTACAATATACAACTATACAAGTATATGCCAGACAGTAAAATACTTTTTAAAAGTATTGTTTAATTCATTTAAGTAATAATAGCGAGTAGGATTTTTTTTTTATTTTTTTTTTGTAATAATTAGTATTATATACTTATATTAGATCTCATATTACTAATACTGTAACTACTTAATTTATAATAATAAAATAACATATTTAGACTACCTATTTATTTCCTCAATAAAAATTATTATTATTTAAATCAACATATTTAAAATTGTAAAATAACATCACTGTACCACTAAATATAGTTGAAAACAAAATAAGATAATATAATATGCTATAGAAATATTATGTACTCATATACAAGTACAATTTACACTGGCGGAAAAATAATTATATTATTTAAAAAAATACGATTGCACCTTAATAAAGTAATCGGAATACTGTATTAAATACTTTCAAAATAATGTATTTAAAAAATATTTGAAATACTTACAATGTATTCCGAATACGGGTAGTACATATAACTACTAATGTTAGTTATATTATACATAATAAAACAAAGGTAAAGTAAACAGTATTAAATAATAATGTATTCGTGATAAAGTAATAAATATTTCAATCAAAATTAAAAGTATAACCAAGCTTCAATAGTAAATTAGAAACATTTGGTGTAATAATGTAGCACTTATTTTTTTTTTTTAAATAATTTAACAATTATTACACTTTACAAATATAGGTACAAATAAATTAAATGTGTCAAATGCACACCTGTTAAAAATAATTTATTTCTTAAAAATTGGTAAACATACAATTGGAAAATGTATTTTATGGATTGAAATCATAAATAGGCACGATTTTGAGAGGGCATAAAACTATGGAAGCTCTTTATTATATAAAAATTATTTATTTATTTATTTATATTAAAATACTATATGCCTTTATTACAATAGAAATATTCTTAAAATCATTGTTCTTACAATAAATTGTAAATATATATATATATATATATATATATATATAAAAAAAAATTAAATAGAGATCTACAAGAGCGTACATTATTCGACATTGGTAAAGTGACCCACTAGACATTTTTAGGTTTAATGTGCGACTTACTGATGGTAAAATTAAATAAAACTAATCGTATATTAATTAATACGTTTGTACAATTGATAATATTTCGAATATATAATGATCACTTGAATAATAAAATTAAAAAAACTGTTGATTGAAACAACCTAGTAAAATATATAGGAACCAATATTTTTATTTATTTTTTTTAAATTTATTATACAGTTAAAACCAACATTGATAGAGTACAGATATTGTGAATATAGAATGTTTCGTCCAAAGAAAATTAAATTACAATTCATCTCGTATTTAAACTATTTTTAGTCTCAAGTATGTTCTATGAATTATGATATAGGTAGGTATATGATTTAGGTGTTCACGCAAAACACACAAAGTGAACGATAAATTTTAACGAAATTTTTAAATGAACTGTAGCTCCGTAAATAATCAATATGATTTATTAAAGTAACTGTTAATTTGATTGTTATTTTTATTCCAATTGTAAGACAAAATTAATAATAATATTTTAAACGGCAAATGTTATGTAATTTGTATAAACAAAAGAAAAAAAACTCATCAGTAGGAAGTAGAAGCACTTCGCTTGTTGAATAGGATATACTTAGTGACTGGTGGAATCTGAGCGAGTTTGATGTAAAATTATTTTCTGATTTATTAAAAATTTTCATTATTTTCGGTAGTTTTATTAAATAAATGCATTTTTTTTTCAAGGTTTTTAAGTGCAATAAATTCATAGCCTTAATTATTGTTCTTTAATAATCAATGGTTTTAAGTAAAAAATAAGTAATAGGCAATGATAGCAATTCTAATGACATTTTAAGAAAAATAATAATCTAACAATTACTGAAACATTATATAATAATAATTAATAATATATAGTAATAGATAATTTTGTTATCTATAATTTGTATTTCTAAGATGGTAGTAAGTTTACAAAATTAGAAATATTTGTTATAAAAAAAAATACATTGGTGCTAATATTCTCAATGAGTAAAACAATTAATTTGCATAATATAATACCTGGACAACTCACGTTATTGATCTACATTTCTGTTTTAAATTAGTGCATACCATATTTTCTTATACAGTGGTCTTTAAATTGTAATGTCAGACATCCGAATAATATTCCATCCGCAGTATTAAGACTTCTTATAAATTATTATTCAAAGTGTTGAAACCAATTTTATTATTTACATTATATTATTAACTACTTTAATTTACTGACCGGATATGAAAGACGGCCAAACAGTATAATTTATCACGTCTTTGCAATCCAGAGTACACAGCTGTTTTTTAAATTATTTTGTTTTAAATGTATGTAAATACGAAGAAATAGTAGAAAAATTATTAAAAAGATGACATTTTGCTATGATATATTTAGTCTTTGCTAATATACGTCCAAAAACAAGCACTTTTATAAAAATAAAAACGAATCGTAGGCGGAAGTAGCAAAGCGGGCTGTATCCCAGAAGTTGTTTGTCACTTTTTTATTTTCTATTCATTCATAGTTTTTTTTTTAATATAAAAATTTGTAGAATAATTCAGACAAATTATTGAGTTAAATACTCGTATAGTAATAAATAGTATAGTAATATACATTACTTAATATAAAATATTTATTAAAATATTTACCAATACTAGTAGATTACATTTTAAATTGAGTAAGATATGAAATACTTTAATAATACGTATTTATGACAAAGAATAATCAATAGATAAAGTGAATTTTAATTTATAACTATAATAGACAATATAGTACACATAACCAACAGACCTAAGGAAGCTTTATATAGTATACATAGATATTTTTGGATTATTCTTATACAACGTAAATATTATCCGGCAAAATGCCAAAATTATTTTAAAGTATTCTTAAATCCAATTTTCAACTTGATGCATTCTGTAGGATATATATGCACTTAATAATTTGTTTAAATAAATCTAGTGAAATAACCCTAGAGAAAAGACAAATTACTGTATAACAACGGTATATTACTTAAATTTGAAAACAAAAATGTTTGTAGTTTTAAAATAATAATTATATATATTTCTATATTTTCATCATACAAAATTTAATTTATACAAAACAAATTGAATTATTTCAGTATCTAGTAAACATAATATTATTAAAAGAAACTTTACTTTACCAACGTAATCCTTGGTTTATATTTATAAACTAATTCATAATTGTAAGACTAAAATAGTATACTAAAATAGTACAAATAAAATTAACAACTTTATATCAACATTATTTAGATTGAAATTATTTGTAAGAACACATTAAATTCTGTATACATTTATTACACATTTATGTACTTGTTTTTATGAAGTATTCAATACCAAATAAATAAATCATATACTGCAACGTTGCAAAACCTTTATTTTATATTTTTACCTATATTACAATACAACAATATGTTAGAAATATATATATATATATATTTGCAAAATTCTATAGTAAAATGATTCCATGGTAGAATCAACATGGTAATATTAAATTAAAATTTTTCGAGCACAATACAGAATTTAATTTAAGATTCTGAACTGAGTTAAATATTTTTAGATTTTTCAACTTTTTTAATAAAAAAAAAAGCTAAACCAAGAAAGTAAAAAGAAATTGGTTATTTCCTTGGAATTCCAAATAAATATGAGTCTAGAAATTCGAGGTTTTTAGTGTGCAAAATTTACAAATAAATTTCAAAAATTTTTATTTTGAAAGTTATCTATCAGAATAGTATTATCGGAAGAAATTATTTAGCATTGCTTTAAATTCTATTCATCATAACATGTATCCACCACATAGAGTAAGAATATCCAGAGTATCCACCACCAGTGAGTGACCTACTCGACAAACTAAGAGCTTCCGTCCTCTACTGACATTTATAAATTTAAAACATTTGTTCATTAGCGTAATACCTAAAAAGTTATAAAAATAATTCTTCAATTAAAAAAATAAATCAAAAATTTACAGTTTAACTGTTTTCTATTAAAAATATAAATATTTACAATCTCAAATCTTTATTTTAATAAAAAAAAAAAAAAAAGAGAAAATTGAATATTAATATTTACAGTATAATATTATAAAAAACAACCAAAATTTAATTCGAATTTCATGCGAGGGAAAACGTCCAGTATTCTAGTGAACCCTAATGAAATATTTACCAATATAATATTATTAAAATATAATATAAAAATATTAAATATATTAAATTACAAATTCTAGTAAATACATCATATACTCGTATTGCAATTTACAGTTAAATATTATCTGAAGTAAAATAAAATAACGAACATTTATTTTGTTAAAAATGTTATGATGTAAAACACATTCAAAAAAAAAAATACTAGAAAATCAAAAAATGGCATCTTTTTGTATAGGTAAAATGTCTGATCTATACTTAAGTGGTAACTTAATTTTAGAACTACCCACATTTTTGTACACACACATTATTTTAAAATAGATTCCAATTATAAAGTGTACCTACACTGTACATTAATTAAATAATATTATATTTAATATAAAATAAAAGGATATATCTCTAGAATTTAATCTTCTTTCATTTCTAAATATTTTTTTTTTTTGAATCTTACCAGTAATTTATATTCGATTTGCGTGAATATGTTTTACCATGTTGCATGTGTGAGAGACAAAGATAATTTTGTTATCCTTAGTACGACATCCCCTCTTAAAGATGTCAATACGTTGAAAAATAAATGTAAATATCACGACGCCTATGACAGACGTCAGACATATATATACATTCCAAAGTTTTTTTTTTTGATAGACTTATTACTATTCATACTATAAATATATTATATATATATATATATATTTTAAATAGATATCCACTGGCATATATATATGTATATATATATATATATATATGCCAGCCAGTGGATATTTAAAATGTGTATTAAAAAATTTAAATTATGTATTTAAAATACATAATTTATTTGTTAGTGATTCATTGTTTATAAAACAGCATACTAAACATGTTATTACTTTAAAAACGTAAAATTTTCCTTATATTAATATATTGGGCAAGCCCACGTATATAATATTATGTATAACGTATTAGGTAAAACTAAGAAAACTAAATAAAACCGTTTAAAAACTAAAACCATGGTAGCGGTGGTGATTTTTTTGGTTTTTTTTTTTCATGATTATTTACAGGTGAAAGATAATATCCTTTTATAATAATAATAATAATAATAATAATAATAATAATAATAATAATAATAATACTAATGAATAATAATAATAATAATAATAATGAATAATAATGAATAATAATAATAATAATAATAATGAATAATAATGAATAATAATTAATAATAATAATAATAACAATAATAATAACACTAACAAATACCCTCAGGATATGATTCTGTGGCAGTGGCGTTAGGCCAACAACCATCGGGCGGCAGCCCAATGTTCACAATTATAAATAGCGGACCAGCACAAGGTCACGTGGCTTGTCTGACAAAGAAAGCTGCATCAAGCCAAATATAAACGCACCTATTTATAACCGAGTGTCTGATAATAATCCCCTCTTTCTCTCTCACTCACTCCCCAAGACGCATACGCAATCCCTTGTCTTCTTTTCTCGTTGTGAAAATTATTTATTTATAAAAATAATCGTACTTTTTCATAAAGACGGGTCGGGACGTAGAAAAAATAAAATAAAATGAACCTAGAGAAAGAAATCATATTTATTTATACACAAGATGAAAAGAGAACAACGAAAGAATATACATTTCCAATAAACTAATAACATTATGAATATCACGTCACAATCATCGGCGTACATAGGTAGTGCAAGCGCAGAAATTACAAAACGTCAATTATTCGGAAAATTACATTTTGTCTTTTTTGGTATAGGTATCTGATTGTAAAGTAAACGATATTATAAAATCTAATTTTGAAGTACTGAAACACGAGTTTACCGCATGAAAGTTGTAAAAAAAAAAAAAAATGGATACAAAATTCTCAAGTCAACAATAATAATAAATAATAATCGAATTTTTGATCATTTAGTAGTTGTTGCACATGCTACTATCAGTGAAGTAGCAAGTAAACCTACATAGTTAAAACTTATAAAAAAAAAAAATTGTCAGTAAAAGTGTATAAATAAACTTAATGAATAGTAATATATTTTACTTATTGAAAAAAACATTAAAAAATAGATGTTATAATAGAATGCGGTTAATGCAATACATCATATTATTATATCAGTTTATCTATTAAATAATTAATATTATACATTATAACATTATAATTTACTCGTATATCAATTTTTTAAAAAAAGGCGTCGAGAAAAAGATATTTATTATGGTTTATTGTCTTTTTGGTCTTGGGACAAGATAGTGCATTATTATTATTATTATTATTATTATTTTAAATTGAAAAGGAAAGATAAATTGCATTCGAAAAACAATTCTGAGCGAAGTTCGGTATAATATTATCAAGCGCAAAATAAATAAGTAACCACCTACAAACTTTAATTGTTATTATTCCTACATTTATAAACATTTCCGTTATGCTTAATAAAAACTACTGGGAAAATCGAAAAATGACATCTCTAAAGTACCAACTAAAACCTAAATAAAAAAAAATAAAAATTAATTTACTCCGAAACTCCTGCTTCACTCTCATCCCAAAAAATGTATACAGGCATGAGAAAAAAACATAATTATAAAACCAATACATTTCCCACTTCACTTATAATCTAAAATTATAAGTTATTTAGATTTTATATCATAATTTTGACAGTAAGTTGTAAATTATATTTATAATAATTTTGAAAACGAGTAGTTCAAATACCAATTAAAAGTATAGTGTACATAATTGGTATTATTTTTCAATAATTTTAGGTCCTCAAACGTAAAAATAAAAACATTTCTGGAAAAATTAAAAAGCATCGCTGTAAAACTAAATAAATTTTCATTCTGATTAGGATTTAATAAGTCTATTTTGAGTATTCAAAGAACAATTTACTATCAAGAGTAATCAAGGTAACATTTTTTAATATTAAAAAATAATTTATAAAAATAGATATTAAGTATGTGGTCTGGTTTATAAATACCGATGGTTAACGAACCCAAAATAATGCATTTTTTTTTATTTTCATTCACAATATTAAATTCTGCGATTGTAGTTCAACAGTAGAATATACTGGGTATATATTTATATTTAAACATGCCATAATATTGCAATATTACCTACCTTACATTACATTCAATTAAATTCAAAATTGTATTAAATAGTATTTAGCTGTGTAAAGTATTTTACATTAAATATATATACATTGTGATGTTGTTAACTATTTAAAAAAATAAACATACGTTATTTCTGTATTCTCCAAATTGCAATAGTAAAAAAAAATTCAATATAATATAGACTTGTATCGATCAGATTTATGTTATAACGTATCGAAATATCATTAATTTATGTATAAATGTATAATATTATAGAATAATAAAGAATAGAAAAACTTGCAAGGGTAACATATCACAGGTAACAATTATATTTCTAGGTTAAAATAAATAAACATATAAATATGTACTCGTACTTTACTTCATGTTAATTTCAATACTTTGAAAATACTAAAATAGGTACTATTTATAAAAAAAAAAGACGCACCTATTATAGTTCTATAACTATACTATACTCTAACTTTTCGAGTGAATCGTAAATGTATTTAAATTCTGATAAAAGGTTTATATTTAATAAATAACAAAAAGTGCTAAAAAAATAAAACTATACAGATGATCATTTTTATAATTAATAGGTACCTAAAATTATTAAATACAATTTAAATATACAATAAAATCAATATAATTATTAATAGTTTTTCTATATAACAGTATTATATTTTTTTTAAATCAAAGTGGAGAATAAAAAAATATTTATACGGGTTTATTATTTTTAATATGTGCTTCAATAAGTGCAGGTCATCTATATTACATTTATTTCAAATACAAAAATGGTTATTCAGAATTAAAATCTCATCAAAGGAAGATTACTCTTAATTTTACCAATAAAAAAAAAAAAATGATTGGAAAATTTTTACAATATATGACTAAAAATATTTAAATATATTAACCTATTTACGTCTTGATAAAACCGTATATTATGCATTATTAGAAAAATGTTCATTTCTACAATAAATATAGGAATAAAGGAGTTTTTTTGTGAATTTTATGAAACTGTATGGTGTAGATAGGTATATTATTTTTACAACTTTCAAATTAATTGTGTGTAGAATGTATATATTTTACTTGTATATTTAATCATAGTAATTACTAAATTAAGCATTTAAAAATTAGTAAATTACAATTATTTCAAAATATTGAAAATTAAAAACAAGGAAAATAATATTTTATAAAATAAATTATACTAAATTGTATTGAGAATGAAATATTGAAATTTAATTGAATAAAATCAATACGAGTTGTTACGAGTTATTAAATATGTATGATATCGAATTCCAATCTTGTTAAAATCGTTTTGTTTTGAAGTTAAAACGCCTTTAGTCGCACGTTGTTATTGGAAAAATAATGTTACAAAATTTGATCACATTTGTTACATGTTACTTTATATGCATGCTATTTTATCATCACTTTCGCGTCATTTTATTTTAGTCAGATAAAGATCAAGTAGCATACTTATACAAGAACCTTTATATCGTAAACGTAAAAATTTATTTTTTTTTAATATTAGTATTTAAATGTTTTTTTTCTTTTAAAAAAAACATTTTTAATACACTTGACGACATTTACTTAAAAAAAAAAAAATAATAATAATAAATTAGTTTCTACTCTGAGTTAGATATATATGGAATTTAAATGTTTATTTAAAAACTGTTCGTGATTTATTAATGCATACCTACAATACATATTGATAAACTAAAATTTATAAATGAATATTACAAATTGTAGATAAAAAAAAAAATTGATAAATTCAACAACACGAAAAATATACGTTCAATATAGTTTTAGAATATATCTAAAGGCCCATTTATAATTTATACTTTATATAAACTGGTAAACAGCGTTAACAGACGAATAAACATTGGTTTGCACAATCTGGTAAGTATATACTATATGCGTGTGTACAAAAGCCGTAGGTCTCTATAAAACTGTGCACTTGCACAGTATTTTTCGTATGTAAATTAATAACCGGGAGATTTATAATATTAATATTATAACAAATAATAAATAAATATATATATGGTTTACGTATTATTTTTTATACATAGATATCGTGCAGACACCTATAATAATTAAGTTTGAATACAGTAATAGAATGTATGTTTAAAAGTAATATTTTAATATGAATAGTATTTTCGTTTAAAATAACATAAACCGTAAGAATAAATAATTTTTGTTTAAACATTTTTGCTGAGACGCCAAAATTCAACTGAACAATAATTTCAACCAAAAACCTATAGTGTGTACAACAAACTAACTTATGCAGTTCAACTGAACATGCAAATAGACCTTCATATTTGAGTGAATTGGCATATTTTAAAAATTTAAAGGAAATAATATTATCTGTTATCATGGAATTTTTCAATATCCGAGTTTTAAAAACAATATAATAAAATGTATAAATATATTACGAAAAATATAATAATTTTCAGTGGTGAGGCAGGAGGATTAGAGGTTTAACCTCCACCCACCCCCTTGACAATGTTTTATATAGGAATCGTTAAGTTATATTTTATTATTATTTATTCAAAATATTCAAATTTAGAACTAAGCACCTCCAATAAATATTAATTTAATATTTGATTATTTGCAACACATCCGATTTTTAAAGGTTTTTTATGGACATTTTTTTAACAATTAATAGGTATAAATATATTTCAAAAGTGGTTTATAATTTAGTTCCGTGTCAGTATCACTTTTTATTATTATCTAATTGTGATATTTATTCAAAATACGTAACATAAAACAAACAAAAAACCATTTGGATACAACTTCATCGGGGTTTTACGCTACAATATCGCTCAATATTACATGTTAAAAATCTCGTCTCCAAAATGTCCTTTATCTATTTTATAATGTTTAAATTTTAAAACCCACATAAAGAGATATTTAGCTTTTCGTAGACATATTAGTACCAAGTACAATCATTCGAGTGCATTATAGTTCGGATGTTGTAGGGCTTTTGTTTTTTTTTTCTATTTATCTGATACAAATAAGCTCTCTGTTACAAACATGATTCATATAATACAGAATACATATACAAACATAATTGGTTTTTATTATTTTATACAATTATGATATCTGTATTCTAATAATTATTATCATGATAACGAATATTCTATAACACATTTTTATTAATCATATTATTATTATTAAGTTTACAATAAATATGTAAAACGTTCCGTGAATGACATATTTGTCAGACTTAAAAATAAAGGGAATCTTGGAGGACGGGCAAAAGGAGGATAATCCCGCAAAGGTATATGATTTCATATTATATAATATACGTCACGTCAGATTTTTTAACTCTATTTGACTTATTCGGAGGCTACGGAATTGATAATATTATTCTAGTCTTTAAATTTTATAATAGAACAAATTATAATATCATAGTTGAATAAAACGCATTAGAATAGAAAACTACAGAAATGGCACGAGCAACAGATGCAGATTTAATGAAAGAAAATGTTATCAAATATTAATATAGGTATTATCTCACATCAGATTAATAATATAAGTATACACAACTTGCCTATATAATATATTAAATAATAATTATAACATACTATAATAATAAGACGTATATACCTAGGTAGTAGATACTCTAATCTAATCGAGACCCAGGAATAAACATTCCGTATGTTCCTTAATTCAACAACCAATGTAGTGGCTTGTCCAGCGGATTAATAAGAATTTAGGAACACCATTTTATTATTGCACTAGAACATATATTGGTTTATACCAGTGACCAATATGTACCACCAATAGAGCTATCGCTATCTTATCACAGATTTTACATAATTTATACACCGATTTAGGTGTTTTTTCGAATTTACTTTTTAAGTTTTATTATTTTGTTTTATCCTTTTTTTATTGTTCATATTTAAACACGGATAATAATTTAACAAAATGTTTTTTATTATATGGTATAAATTATTTGAAAAATATTCTTATTCATAGTTCATGAAAAAATTCAAAAGTTCGAATAATAAATTGTATGTAAATCATAACTTTATACGACGTGCAAATTGTGTTTGTGTTTTCAAAATATTTGACATAAACACATTCATCAACCACAAACCCTATTTCTATCATTTTAATAATAGGTATTTTAATTCTTTATGAACGTTAATAAAATGCACGAACAATTTTTATTAAATCCATCTTATTTGTTAGATATCCCTGTAAAATACCAGATTGCTGATAAAGCAATCCGCTTGATTATTATCACCCTTCCAGCGGTATGATCGACTGCTGTAATTAGGAACAGTTAAATCCAATGGCTGACCAATCTGATGAGATGTATACGGACGGATTATATGGAAATATGGGATGCAAACGTTTGTTATTTGATAATCAGAATTGATTAACTCAAGTCTTAAGACATATGTACATAGATTATAAACCTAATTCATTTATACGATTATACACAGTTTTATTTTTTAGTGAACCGCGTTTGTTTTTTAATAAACAATGTTGAGTTTAAAACACCTATTATATTATTATTAATTCGAAATTAACGATAAATCATATTACCTATATGCTTGCGAAAAAAAAATGATTTATAAATTATTTAGTTTACTTTTACGCTATATTCAGAATCTAAATTAAGTTGCAAAAATTAGAAAACGGGAAGTTCTGGCACATGAACAACACTAAATCATTGGCTATTGTAATACATGGCCCATGTGATGCATATAAAAATAAATTAGAATTCTCAAAATAAAAGCAACCACTTACGTTTACATTATTATCAACTGTCAGAAAATGTGGATTATTGCTAATTATTAATAATTTCACTAGTTGAATAATAAATAAAAATAAACAGGTGGTAGGTAATAGATTAAAATCGAGGAATTTAAACTACCTAATTAAATAACTAAATACAATGAAAATCGTTTTAGTTTATAAGTTTTAAATGACGATGAGGTATTTATATTTTATATTAATATATAGTACTTATTCATAATTATAAATGATGTTGGGGTTGCATTACTGAGTTAACACAATTCATCAAAAATACAAATAGAGTTTGTATATTGGGACTTACTATTAAAATTTAGAATTAAAAAACTATTACCTATGAAAGACTGCAAAACATATATTTAAACTTTGAATTTAGGTATCCAAAATATAATTCAATAGAAAAAAAGTTAGGATGTTAGATTGTTAGGTACATATAACTATCACTTATAGATAGGTATACATCTCTATCTAAATCATCGATATATTAATACACCTATACCTATATATTATAGTAGATAATTTAATATTTAATTAAGTAATAATTTCAAGTTATAATAAGTAATAATAGTAATAATATAAACATAAAATAGTATTATATTATTAGTAACTTTTGCATAACTCATTAATAAATATACTTAAATTATAATAATAATGAATTGAAACCATAAAGAAAAATTTTTAAATAATATTAAAAGAACATTTTGAATAAATTAGTTTTAAAAAGTATAAGTTTTTCTATATAATTAGCTAGGTATTAAGTACATATGTAAAATTTTTATATATTGAGTAGCCTGAGGTATATATTTGTAGATAAATAATTCTAAATTTTGTTCATGTTTTTTTTACATTAATATTTAAATAATTTCTTTGTTTACCTTATAAGAAAACTGGAAAGTACTCATATATGTTATTAGACGCGATTCAAATTTCATCACATTTTAAACATTTAATTTCCAAATATAATTTAAAATATAATTATTAATCAAACTGTAAACGGATTAATTAGGTATATTAAAAAAAAAAACGATTCTTAGTCTTAGGGACGTTAGATTTTAAAACTTGAACTCGTGGTAACGACGATGTCCGGGAGGAGGCATACCGCATGGCGCGCTACACAGAAATAGATCTGGTGGACGAGAACGACACGATAAATTTATTATGGTAAATTTTGGGGTCAACACTTTGATTTATTTAAAGATCACTGACATTATTATATACACCGTGTTGAAAATAATAAATTATTTTTTTAAGATACATTACCTATTTTTATTAATACATTAATTATTATCTGATGTTTATTGTTTATTTTTACAATACTTCAAGCACTATGTATATATTTTTGTATCAGTAGCGCATATTTAAAAAGTGTTACCTGAAATAAGACTATTTCGTTTTTGTATAACAAAAATATATTGATTATTAATTTTTTACCCTATTTACAGAACTTATTTGTATTGTTTTACACTACCATAACACATAATACACATTGATCACAAATCACAGTACAAGTTATTGAATAATATTTGTTAAATAGAATTTATTGTTTAAGTATAATTTGTTTTAGTTAAATTTCGTAGCAAATCCTCCCAAGTCCTAACTTCTGTTTATGCTTTAGTATAACAAATATTATATGTACATTTATTTTTTCATAGGTAGATAAAAATATTTTAAATTAAAAATAGTATGAAGAAAGTTTCATAATTTTGTTGGATTTATACTTCACATTTGCCATCTACCTCATGACTATACCTTGATTTCTGATGTATTTTGTATGAAACCATAGCTAGGCAAAGATATCCTCTTGGGGTACAATTCTTAAATAATTTATTGTCTGGAAAAGTTCATTCTCCATACCTATTAAGTCAAATTAGCTTCAGGGCCCTAAAAAAATTACTAGATTAACTATTCTTTTTTACATTCCTCCTTGCATCTCAAATTATTTAGCAAACTAACCAATGGAGAAGATTAATGTCTATTTCCAATGTTGACACGTCCCGCCTTTTTATATATTGTAATATTGTTTGTAACTTGTAATCATAATTTAATTTATAAGTATGTATATATTATTATTTTCAAATGGGTAGCCTGTAAAATAAATAAAATAAAATAAAAAGTGAAAAAAAAATAAGTGCGCAAATAAGTTCTCGGCTTAGAATTCTAATAACATATTTTGTCAAGGGTAGGTAGTTAAAATCTGTGCACAAACGAGTTGTAGCCGTGAGCACCGAATATTTTTGAGTGCGAAAGTGTTCGTGCATTCCATTATAATTTTTGTTAGCCATTGTATTGAATTTATAAACATTTTAAATTTAAATATTACTTAATTCGTTTCGTTACGGAAATAGTTTTTCGACAAATGAATTAGTATTGCTGAGAATGAAGTTTTTTTTTTAGTTTACACGTATGAGCTCTTATTCTTATTGATCCCGACAAATTTATAAAACTCTACACTTATTAACGGTGAACAGCAGCAACTAAACGGGCGGGAACCTTTTCGGTTAGTGTACCTCTTTATCGACCATTTCGTTTTGTCAATTTTATGATACTCATAATAAATGTGTTACTAAATCAATTTTTAACTTTCAAAACACCCAAGTTTTTATTTGAAAACTTGAATACAGAATATATTTGTGAGTAGGTAATATTTTGACAATTGTGGCGTTTGAGTAAAATAAATTACAGCAGTAGAAATTTATGAATACCTAAATACTTTATTAGTCTTCAAATAAAAATTATAAGACAGGAAAGCAAAAAATTGATTAAGTATCGTATTGGTATCTAGAATTAGATAAAACGGAACGGACTTCGGAATTCAGCCTAGTTAAATTTCATATGAAAATAAACTAAATCACATAGGTAGTCATTTTCTGAAATCTTTACTGAACGGATTTTGATATTTGTTTTTATTTTAATTTTAAAAATGACTAAAATATAGTTTTTTTTTAATTATTTATCTATTTAATTAGTAGTAGATATATAATTTATAAATTGATGTTTAAAATAATGTGCACTTTGCTCGATGGGTGTCAGTAAGAGTGGAAACACTTTGCTTATAGGATAAGATACACTTGATAGATGTATTTTGCATCTGAAAACAACCATAAATCATTGTATTTAATAAAACGATTCTCAGTAGTTTCAGTATAATATAATAATAATAATAATAATAATAATAATAATAATACAAAATAAATAAAAATAGGTAACCATGATTATTTGTTATTATCCCTAAATTTACAAAATATTTCAGTTATAAAAGGTAGATTTTTCTTTGCGCTTAAGGAAACTACTGGAAAAATTGAAAAATAACCTCTTTAAAGTATCAACTAAAACCAATTTGCTATCAAAAAAGCTCTTTACTTTAAAACTAAATAAAACAATAAATGTCATTATAAAAAACTAGATCCATCACTCTAAAAATTATTTTAATGAAAAATATATCTGCAGAATTATACATAAATAATTAGAAATGGTTAGAAACTTGTACGCTATAAGGTTAAAAAGTGAAAATTAAACAATTAAAAAAAGTTTATCTAAAATAATTTACAAGTAGTACCTATGTCAATATTAGGTTAAATTGTTGTGAAATCTCAAAATCAGTTCAATCAGAATACATTCAATCACAGTTACAATATATTCTCAATATACAATATATTACTCAATCACAACTACATAATCGTTTCGTGAAGAAACGGACTTATTTATTTATCTTAAATGTACGCAAAGAAATAGGGTTTAGGATGGTACGCTTAATCTGATACAAAGGAGTCCAAAAAATGTATTTTTTCCAAACATTTTTTTTAATAGTAAGTTAGCATAAATATAAATATAGTTGAAAGTATAATGTAAAATAAATATATAGAGGTACTTTTTTCTATTAATTTATTTGATTAAATTAATAAAATTAATTTTATATTTACAGTATGAAAGCATAATGGAGAGCATACAGTATGTGAAAAAGTTTATAGGAACAGTCAACACGACAAAATATATACCTATAATAATCCGTCCAGTTTATCTGAGCCCTCGGCGACATCAAACGTTTTACCAGTTCAGGGGTTCCAAAATATTAATTGATACCTACAATGTGCGACTTTTATATTATCATGGATATTATTGGGTAATCAGTATTTTTCCCGGAGTATAACCTCAAAAAAAAGTATGTAGGCAACATGTCTGTGCTTCCAAAATTTTAATAACCATTTCAAATTTAAAAATTGAATGGTTACCAAGGGCGCAGATGAACTGGACGGGTTATACTATTAGTTAGATTAGTTATATACTAAGTTATATTAGTTAGATACCTACCAAAATATATACGATATTCATTAAAAATTAAAATACTATTTCAAAACATAAATTAAAATTTAATTTTAGCCCCCAAATTTAAGATAAAATGTTACTGCTTAAAATGGTGGCCACATTTTTCATTCAAGTGCAATAGTAATAGTAATAGCCAGTGTGATAGTTAATATTATTCGCTAATATTGATATACTTAATGTTTTATTTCTATTCTTATCTATATCCTACTTATGACTTAATATTGTTTGTTATCATATAAATATGTTAATTAGCTAATATTTTGTTTAATTATCGATAAGTATGTTGTAACACAATACTTCAAAAATTAAAACACAATAGTTATTGAAAACCATATATTTCTCGTTTTCAATAGAAATAATATAATAAACACAATATGTATTATGTATAATATATAAATAGAATAGATAATACGTTATTACGTCTATTACACGTTACACACAAGAGAACGTACATTAATAATAATATGAAAAGTACTTTAAAAACCTATTCAAAAATAGTACAAACTATTATTGTAATAACTACAATAAACCAATATAAGAACATAAAAATATTGTGTTCCTTATAATATTTTCGATGTAAAATTATTCGAAATCGTTCCACAACGAAAACAAAAATGTATAAACAAAAAAATTTATATATTATTAATATATTTTTTTTAAACTATAGATTATCGTTTCCAAGGGTTTAAACTTTAAAAACCTTGAACTTCGTAAACAACCGATACGATACGAAAATATCCACGGACGACAACAGCTATTACGGACGACTAAAAACCTGTTTCCTAACTCTAAATTATTATTACAATACGCAATTGATAACTGTTATGTAGGTAATTTAAATATTTGTATATGATTTTATTAAAATAATAAACTGTTGAAAAAACATTAACTTGTGCTATGTTACATCAAGTTAAAAAAATGGAAATGCAATGCATGTTTTTACTACGCTGTATTTGTTTATTGTACTACACTACTACCTATGATAATTGAGCGTAAACTGCTCCTGCACGTCACAGTTATTTCACCAGAATTTTACCGGTGAGTAACGGTGACGTACCGTACCGGAGCAGTGTGTACTCTTCTAGCACAACTTCAGAGCATATTTTTTTTTTTATGAAATATCACATCATAATAATAAAATATTAAAACATATATTGTGTTGAATGAAAAATATAAAAAGACTACCTACTTCATATAAAAATAGATCTTGGATTCTTGGAGTAAAAAGTTATAATATAAGTATATGTTATACCTACCTATACTCAATATATTAAATATATTTTAAATTATTATTCTAAGACGACATAAACCATAAAATGTACATTGTAAATGAAAATTCCACGTGCAAAGTTCAATCCAATTGTCCAATTTCATAATCACAGTTCATAATAATATATTATTTTTAAATCAATAATGTACTATTTTATTAAACCAGATCCTGGTTAAGGCCTGCACTCAATTATAGTCGGGCAGGGATATGTGATCATGATTTTTTTATGTAGGTGCTATAAGATATAGCTGTAAAATTATATAACGTAAATTTTCAATTTTATTTATTGTTGAAAAAGCAATACACCCACTAAAAATCAATTTTTTATTTCATAATTTTTATGATTGAGCAGTTAGCAATTTTGATAATTTTTTTTTTTTAATTCAAGATTGAACTTATGGAATGGACCACCTAACCTACCTGACCTATCTTGATGGCAGAGGGGTTACGGAGGATGAGACGATTACAAATTGTAAACACAAAAATATTGAAAATCAAGTAAGAAATAACTAATAAGCGTAGTATACGCAAAGGAAACATGCCTACTTTAGCTAGTAACCAGCGGTGGATTTGGGGAGGGATGCAGGGGGACGGAGCTACTCTTAATTTTTTTCATGTTTAACAGCGTACCCCTTAATTTATTTATCAAGGAACGCAAGGAATGCAGTGTTTGTTTAAATTTTTAAAAATTATAATTATTTTTTGGAAAAATCATGAAATTACGAAAATGAATGTTTTTAGTCCTTATCACATAATAAGTTTTGGATAAAAAACATGATATAAAATGTTGAATAGTTAATCTTATTAAATCATATTGGTATCATATAGGTAATAAATAATC
>JAIPRL010000956.1:0-34043 GCA_025469235.1 Pemphigus obesinymphae | reverse complement strand
ATAATAATCTAAAATGTTTTTAACAATGTCCCCTGGTTAAGAAAATTTGGATAGGGGGTGTGGGGGACGAAGTCCTCCACGGCTTACTTTTTCTTTAATATGTCCCGGAACGCTGATTTTTTAACTAAGCTCAGAGTCCGTCCTTATTTTTTTTTTCAATTCCACCACTGCTAGTAACATAATATCAATAATTATAGATAATATATAGGTAATGGCCGTAGATTTTATTATTTATAATTAGAGTGAATTATATCTACGTATAGAACGTTAAAAAATCCGAGTATTTTACTTTAAGGTACGATTTTCTAGCTGTATCTTATTCGATGTAAGGGTTAAATACAAATTCAGAAAAATACTTATATGGAAATATCTTGATGTCGAAGCCGATGCGTTTTTAAAACAAAAACATACTATTCACATGAAAAACGCTCACATTGTGTTATTTATTTGAAAGATGAAAACTTCCTACAGGTCATATGGACTCCGAATTTTTATTAAACTTTAAATAATTTAAAAAAAATACCAGAATTCAAAATTTTTATACGTTTATCAAGCTTTTGAAATTTGAATTTTGAAAATCTAAGTCCAATACGACCTGTAAAGAATCTTCTTTGAAATAAAAAAGAAAAGCATAATTCAATTCCAACTATTTGATGAGGCGTGCAAGCGTTTTCTTCGTGAGACATGTTTTTATACCAAATACTTACCGCAGACAAGCTAGCAAAACGTATTTAGAGTTTATAGATAGTATGAAAAATATTATGTATACATTTAAATACCCTCACAGACTTCAAAATCAGTTCGATCGTACAAAGATTATTTTTATTTTTAAACTTTTATTAAAAAATAAAAACAAAATGCGATTTAACTACCTCAAGTAATGAATTTATTTTTTACTGATAATTCACGTCCTTTCATATTTATCCAGCAAAAAGCAATAATAGTTAGTCATTTATATTATAACTTTCAATCATTCATAATTTGTATATGCATATTAAAGCTATCAAAGTATATCTTAATATAACGTAAACCAATTAAGACTTAACTTATAAAATAATTCGTTATTATTATTGTAGTTTTTTTGAAACTTAAATTAATTATATATGTATACATATAAAATATCAAAAACCGCTAATAATAAAATAATAGTAGATAACTACACCATGAACAACAAATTGTTTATTCATTGAAATACGGAAAATATAACCCAATTGCATAGTAAAATTATGTAAATAAATCACAACCAAGTAATAAATATTCACTTTTTTAAATTTTGTGTCATATTTCGATTATTTATTTTCTAAAATGCAAATAATTTATGTGAGTAACATCGGACAACAGAAATCTCGGTAAATCATTAAATAAATTTAAATTATTAACCTAATGTTATTATAATGATATTAGCCACCATTATACTCATCCGGTTCAACCACATATTATTTAATGAAATAGTTATACTATATTATACTGTTTAATCGAAGCTCAACAAACTCAACAAAATAAATATTCTTTTATTTCTACTTGTACTATTAGATAGAAAATAATGGAACATAGTTGTTCATTTCCAACATAGAATATTTTTTTAGTTTTGAAATTGGATTATATTGATAATAAAACAACACATGTAATGTGTATTAAGTTCCTACCTATAAGTAATAACACTTAAACCGTATCTTTTTATTTTTACGAAATATGATCCATAAATCATAATAAATAAATACTTATAATTAATTATATACCTACCTCAAATTCATATAATTTTTTATTATTTCGATGTTGACATTTAGTATAAACTAATTTAAACTACAAACAACACTAACCTGTTATTTTATTGTTTGATTCAGAAGGATCAGCAGACATATTTCAAAAAAAAAAAATTGGCTATAGCCTTCATAAAAATGTAACGTCACATTGGTAGTATATAGTCAATGAATTTGTATTTGGCCACCCATGTTCCTGAAAGAACAAATTCATATAATTATTATAATTTTATTATTAAAATAATAATCGTATTCTTATGTATTTTAATATTAATATTTTATGCAATATACCTATAAAATAAAATATATGAATTGTTTATAAATCGCATTAAGTATAAACCACATAGGTACATTCTATACTCCCAATGACCAAAGTTTTAAGTAACTTACTGTATAAAATAAAAATATATTTAGGTAATTTGCTCAAAAATAAACCTAACCTGAAATACGTTAAGGGTTGGTATTAAAATAATTTACCTAAGAAATTTTTATTTTATAACTCTAAAAATGAACCACTATTGTAATTATTATTAAAAATTTAAAAGCAATAAATTAGATAAACGATTCTGGGGATAATAAACTCACAAATTTTCAAGTTCCAAAAATAATAAAGAAATGCGTACTCTTATTGTTGTTCAGAATTTCAATTGAAACCAATCTTTATAAAATCAATAACTAATATATACATTTTTGCAAAAAATTAGTCGTTGTATTATATATTTTAACAAGATTAAATATAATCTATATTTATCTATATATCTTTTTAACGTTACACCAATTGCTAAGAGCTAACCAAATTTGTTTGAATTCTTTATTAATTTTATAATTAAAATTATTTATATATTAAATTATAGATAATGTAAAGTACCTTATATTTAAACATTATTATTAATTATTATTTATCGTAAAGTAATCATAATATAAATACTATTACCTAGGTTCCAAGGTATTATAAAGTAATATAAATATAAAATGCACTCATCAAACATGTATAATATACCTACCTATTTAATTAATGACTAATGAGTAATAAGTATTATTAGCGTAACGAACGATATACAACGAATGGAAGGAAGATCTTGAGGTTAAAGTGTAAAACAGAATAATTATAAAGAGTATGATTTTGGAAAAATGGATAATGGAGCGAATAAGGAAAGGCCAGTAATGAAGTTTAGTTGGAGGAATGAAATGGGGGAGGTTGAGAGGTCCAAGTATTTAAAATCAGTTCTATAGAAGACTGGTGGTTTCAAACAGTGGTGAGACCTGCAATGATATACGTATTAGAATGTTGGATAGTATAGACAGGAAGATCAAGGAACAGAGAATAAGCGTAGAAAAAGATTTTTAGAAATGATGCAGTGACAAGAAAAGATGAAATAAGAAATTGGTATATGTATAAGAGGTAGTATTAGCCAGTATAGGAGAAGCGTATTGGCTTCAATAGTAGAAAAAATTAGATAAAATAGATTGAGATCGCCCAGGCTTATTTTATGGAGGGAGGATTGGAAAATACAGAGGTAGTAGGATTAGTAAAACATAGTATGATGAAAAACAGAAGGGAAGAGAAAGACTGAAAAGTTAAAAAGTGCGTGTGGGAGGGGGGTGTAATCGAATGATATAACCTAATAACAAAAAAAAAAAATCATCTACTCAATTTTAGCCATCCCCCCCCAAAAAAAAAAAAAATCAAATGCTAGAGTCACCATTTTATAATCAAATTGTATGCTATTTTTTAAATAGAAATATACAGATATAGATTACAGTTTTATTTTTTTAATTCAATTAATTTAAAAATGATAATATAATGTAGATAATCTTAATTTACCTTTGAAAAACATATTATATTATTTTATACGATAAAATTTGGTTATAGGCAGTGGTGTACTGAGGACTAATGGAGGTATATAAACGGAAAACAGAATACATAATGGTAATATAGTTATTTGATATAGGATAAAAGTTCTATAATACATTATGAATCATAATAAAATAATATATTTATTCAGAAGCATTAGTGGTAGTAAGTTCCCCTTCTTAGAAATTTTTCTTCTTCACCAAATATAGAGTATGGACATTTGTCGCCCTCTGGAAAATATATGCTTGCCTTTAACCGCTCCCTAGAAAAAATATCCTGGTGCCTGACCTCAAATATGCAGAAAACTATTTAAATTTCCATAAAATGTAAATATTTTACCTACTTTAGGTCTATAGATATTTGTCATAGAATTAACTTTCGATAAAACTTTAACTTTATAAAAATATGTAGATAATTAATGAGCAATTGAATTTTTTTTAACTTTTTTTTAATTGTTCAATTTTTAACAAACATGTAGATATAATATATAAACCAACACTGCCTCACGATAATTTACTCATCATTATAATATATTATCATCTATAAGTAATTAAGATTTTGTTTTCTTAAAATAACATATAGGTAATGATTATCTAGTAAAACATTAAGAAATTAATTTCTGAACTATTAAAATATAGCATACAATTTTAAAATAACAAATTTAAAGAGGTTAATTGTCTAAACATTTTGACGGGTAAACTTCTGTCACCAAAATTGTATAATTGTCACAATTTTTTGTAATTTATGATAAAAAAATAGTACCCATATATACAATTGCGATGATTGGGTATTTAATATTTATATTAATTTTAATTTTCAGTCTATTAAAAAAAAAAAAAAAAAAATCAATATCCTATAAATATAATATAATAATTATAAAATTCACCATTTATGAAGTGAACTTTTCAAAAAATTCGACTTAATAACCTCTACATAATAATACATTTAGTCAGTGGTCCTACTTATATAACTTTAAATAATTTTAGTTAAAATCTTTATTTATTTATAGAAAACAAAATACAATGAGTCAGACACTGTATAATTATACCCGATATCTATATTTATACCCGTAATATTATTGAAATGTACAATTATTTTACAAATATGTTGAAATTTATTAAACGTTTTAAAACTCGAGGAAAGGAAAGGATCATCCCCATCATATATATATATATATATATATATATATCCAATAATAGTTTCTTATAAATACTTTAAAAATTATATCTTAATAATAAGAGTTTATTTTTGAACCAAAAATTAGTTGAAACAATAACTCGGAACAAATTCTAAAAATGTATAATATTTTATTGTGATCTACTTAAAATTATGTAAAGCATTGCACTATATTATTGTGCAATAAATGGATTAATACAAATATGACACAGGTGTACAAGTGTAGTGACTTGAAAAGAAATATAATATAAAGTAACACATGTAAGACCATATACGATCAACCTTTTACAAAGACTGAATTAATTTAATATAAAATGGAATACAATATTTGTTTACCTATACGTGTTGAAAAACTGGAATGTGATATATATATATATATAGGTACCTGCCTAACATAATAATTTGCAGTTTTGATTGATACTATAGAGGATATGAAACAATATGTTAATTGCTTACATATAACTAACATATTATATTAAAATACTAACGAGAATTAATATATTATAATATATAAGTTACATATAAATCTAATGAAGTATTATACTCTATAAGTACCTATAGTATATTATAAAAAAACAGTTTTACATAATTTTGTTTAACATACTCGGGTTTTGATAAATATGGCCAAATTAACCAGAGACCAGACGCTACCCGCGAGAAAAATGTCGTTAGCTACCTCATTTGCTACCTAGGAGTCGAACCGTGTGGATATCATGCGCCGAAACACGCATTTCGACCACTCGACCCTAGTAGTACCCTAGTATAAGTATATACCTATGCAAAAAACTATTTTAAGAATTTGAATATGCAGTAGTTCAAAAATGGCATGTTATTCAATAATAACAGATTGAAAATAGTATCTTAGTGGTAATTTTTTATTTGATCAATAATTAAAAAAGGTATAAAAAATTACTTAAAAAGAAAAAAAATGTACGATACATTTTTAGAACTATGTAGGCACTAATGACTAAACTAGTATAAGGAGTCTAAACTTATGTTTAAAAACCTAAAAGCTGATTAAAATCATTCGCTAACACCAGAATGAAGTAATATTTTGAAAATTTTAATTAACACCTTTATCCATTCAACAATTCAATTATTTTATGTATAGGTTTAAAGGTTTTTTGTTGAAAAAGTGTTTATGTTCTCAATATTTAGATTTGAACAAATTAATAATGCATTATATATTATAATAGTAAAATACATGGGATTCTGTGACAATTACAAGTTTTTAGATCAGATTAGGTTATTTTTTTTAGATTCGAAATAATTAATGTTGTCGACAAACTTTAAGTTGCTATAATTACTTTAAAAAAAACTTTGATTTCACAACGTTTATAAAGTATTAAATTACATATTTAGTGTAAACTTGGAGATTATAGAATAACGAAAAAATAACCATAATAGATAGATTGGCTAAATCGTGTTTTTACTGTTAAATTAAATTAATACATCATTTTAGGTAGTTTTTCCTTATGCATCTACCTCTAAAAATGACCCGTCCCGATCAAATTTGCAAACTGAAAATAAGTACATACGTAGGTAATGATTGAATCAAGCCTTCTGGTCAAAAAGTTATTTTCAGAAATATAAAAATAAATAAATATTATATCATTGTAATTTGTAAACCTACTAAGCTCAATCTGAGCCTGCCACTCAGGATCTAAAATGAAAAAATGCACATTCAATTTTGGACATTTTTCATATAATAGAATATACTGTACATTTATTTTATATATATCTAAATATAATATATTTCATAATTATCTATGACTTTTAGATAATTTGTGGAAAAAGTTAAACAAGTGTTTATGTTAACTATAACCTGTCCAGTTCATCTGAACCCATACTTACGTCACACGTTTGACCAGATCAGGGGTTCAAAAAAATGTATTGAACAATGTGTGATTTATATTATCATGGATATTATTGGGTAATCAGTATTTTTTCGGAAATATTCCATAGAGATGATCTTTATAGGCAATATATCATGTGCTTCCGTAATTTTAATAACCCCTACAAATTTAAAAATATAACGGTTGCCAAGGGCACAGATTAACTGAACGGGTTATAAACTGCTATTTAAAGCTATTAATTTCGAAATTAATTCAAATGTTTCAAGTATAAAATTGTTAGACAAATTAAAAACATCCCGACTTTATTCATGTCTCTCCCCAAATCAAAATTTGTATTTTGGCTCAATTGAAGTACTTGCCGTATACCTAAGGTATGTTTTCCAAAAGGAAAGAAAAACGATAAAGGTTATATTTACAATTTATAGACACTATTAAATAAATAAAAATAAATCAAAAACGTGTAAAATTATTAGTTGTTTTCTAAAAAAAAAAACCATGAAAGAACGGATATTATTTATAAATAATATAACAATAAAATTGACATAGAATAACTCGTAATATAATTTAAAAACATTTAAACTTTTTTTTAACTAAATTTGAATTTTTCTTAAAATATTTTAAAAATGCATAGGGTATAATGGTACTATTTTACAAATTTAATAATTTTTGTTCTATTCGATATTTTCAAGTAATTTTTTTTTTTTTTTAATTTAAATTTTAAATTTTTAAGAATTTATTGATATTACATTGATGTTCTTTTATATTTGCACACACACATATTTTCAGGTAGGAGTCGAGTAGTTTTGCAGTACAACTTTTTTGATAGCAAATATTAGTTCTAGTTGTATTTTGAAGAGATCATTTTTCGATATTTCCAGTAGTTTATTTAAGCGTAATGAAACCCCTTTTTATAACAAAAATATTTTATAAATGTAGGGGAAACTTAAAATAAAAATAAAATTGTCATAGTTAATTAGGAACATATTTTATTGGTTTTACAATGTTCTTTTTTTTTATAGATTGTTACACACCGAATCTCTGCTCAAAATCGTTTTATAGAATGAAATGATTTATCAATATATAATTCAATATATCCACCACTATAGTATCCTACCCGACAAGCAAATTTTTTGCTACCCTACTGACCCGGATTTTTAATAATTCTTATATAAAAAAAAAAAATTTAAAACAGTAATTTTGTACTTAAATCTAATTTTTAAAAAAAATTTTTACTAGTCAATTATTTTTTTTAATTTTATGAAATTTGAATATTTTTCTTGCTTATCAATGTTAGTTATCAAAATTAGTATCCGATTGCGAATCAGTTTTGCTACGAGATGGTAAATGACAATAAAATATACTTACTATTTTTATCCAATATTATTTAATGTATTTTTTTTAAACTACAAACAACATATACATGCATATATGTACATATTAAATATACGAAAATTTTTTTTTAAACTTTACAAATTCAAAAACATAAATGACTGAACTTTTAAAATATTTAACCATTAAACTTTTTCTAAAAACTATTTTTACATTTCTAAAAATTTCAATTTAAGAGTTTGGAAGCGGTCATTTATTAAGAGGTTGTGTACGCAGTGTGTTTGTGTGAGTAGTTTTTAGATTTAAATACGTTGGGCATAATAATTATGGTGTGCACGCACAGGCACATGTTAATAAATACGGCTACCGTATTTAAAAAGACACTAAATACCAATTCGTCATGAAATCTACTTTAGAAAGACTTTCCCACTTTTTAAACTGTATTTCCTCCATTGAAAATGCAAATTTTTAAATGCCTTAATATATTAACTTAATTTTAGGAGCACTTAGTAGGGAGACAAAATAAAAAATGTGGGAAAGTCAATCTAAAGTAGACTTTACGACCAATTCAGATCAGTTTTTATAATCCTTATCGTATCACTACGATCCATATCCATATCAATATAAATGGTCTAAATAAAATTGCTATGTTACGTGTGTGATGGAGACAGACAATTGCCACTTCCAATCCCCTAAGACCCTTACAAACACGCTAGTGTTAAGAAGTTAACACAGGAAATTTTATTAAAATTTTAAGAACATTTAAAATCTAATAATTGAAATATTTAAATACATTTAAAAAGTAATTTTAAATTAGTCCTAATATCGGTAATATTTGTATTGTTGCGTAATAATAAATAATTATTGAAAAGACCGATGTAAAAATGACTGTATTCTAAAGTTAAGGGAGCTTACAATGTTCCGATTTTAATTCTGAAAATATATAGATTATATAGCTATATCTTTTCTAGAGAAAGTTGGAAATTATTTTTTCATATTATGTTTTATTTTCATATGATAAATATTTGCAAATAAGCATGTACCTACATAAAACAAAAATTCTATAGTAAAAAACCTACAGAATCTTAATATATTTTCAGATTTATAATCAGAAAATTTTAAGTAGTCTTAATTTTGTCAAGCTTTTAAATCTAAATCAATAGAAAAAATTACATCACTTTCAACCACCTTAATTTAAAATATTTTAATTATAGTACAAGTAATAATGATTAAAAAAAAAATAAATAAAAAATAAATATGGAATGGAATAGAATAAAAGTTATTACATTTGTCAAATGGTCTTATTACGCCCTTTAAATTAATTTTTTAAAACTTTAATTTACAAACTAAAAACTATTGATATTTTTTTTATTGCAACTAACAAAAAATTAACTTTGTAAATTTTGTTCTAAGTTTTCAGTAATTTATTTCAACAATTATTAATTAATCGATTTAGGTATCTATATATCTAATGTACCTATATTTTTTTAATAAACTGCATATTTATTATTATGTAGAGAATAATTTGTGCTGAAGACGGAGAGCCGATTAATTTTAAGAACGCTCTTTATTTCATACTTAGACGAGTACCCTTACTATTATTTTTAATTCAAGTGCTGACAATAAATAAATAAGAACATGATCTGTGTTATAGCGTTTTTTATTCTTCGATAAATCAATAAGTGTTCGATAAAAATGGTGCAATACATATTCATTTTTTTGTATTTTTAAAAAGTAGTTTTAAATTTGTTGAATTAAGATATCGAGAAATAAAAAAGGTTTAACGCGAAAAAACGTTATTGTCTATTTACTATACAAATTCGGTGGAATTACTAGACTCCTAGGTACTCGTTCGCTCAAAACATGTTTTTTTAAACAAATATCGTGATTACGCAACAATAAAAAATGGAACTGTCACGAGACCGTCTATAAATTACTTTTTAAACGTATTTTAACATTTTTCAAATTATTCAATTTTCATTTTTCTTAAAATATACTATTATAATAATTATATAGAAATCCTTAAAAATCGTAGGTATTCTTTCCTCGTGAATTTTTAGTTTGAAAATAATGTTTTTAATTTTTAAATAAAAAGAATTGTTTGTAGTTTTTATTTAAATATAAAATTTAGTTAATTAAAAATAATTTAAATTTGAATATAATAAAATAAACTTGAGCAATGTGACTGTTTTACTATAAATTATTATAAACCTACCTAAATAAAAAAAAAATTTTCGTTTTTGGTTCACACTGAAGATTACAACTTGTTTGTTGAAATAGGTATACACAGTTAAAAGTTTATTACTTTTAAATTTTTGTGATTTAAATTTATAATCATTTATAATTTAAATACATTGATAATCGAGCTATATTCAACTATACCCACAATATTTTGGGTTTTAATCCAAAACCAAACATTTCGAATGCAATAATGTATCCAATGTTTTTAAATTCAAAATAATAATAAAACTTTTAAACACCATTGCTTTTTATCTCCCTAACTTTTTTCAATTTTATTTTCCAAAACGATTGATAATTATATTATACATTTTACTTATCTAGATATCAGTTTACAATATAAAATATATTTTTTCAATTCGTTTTACATACCTACCTAATTATAAATAAAATAATTTAGGTATAGCCCGTAAACATTTTAAGTTTAAAAAATTTTCCATCTGGTTATCAACCATATTATACACAAATACGAAATAATTAAATATTATACAATATTAGATTATAAAAATAAGTCAGATAATATACACTAACTGATATATGTAGAAATATACATACATAGGTTCATAAAATTAATTCATATACCAATACCTATAATTTACAAATTTTTTAATGTTAAACTAAACTTCTATTTTAAAGTAGGCTAATAAGAATATTCTGAATGACTAATATACGTCAATGATGAACAGTGATTCTCAACCTAAGGGATCGATCACGGTTTTCAGAGGAGTGGGGGGAAATAATACATTTATTTTTATTTTTAAAAGTACCTATACAAAATGTATTATGAATATTTGACACATTAATTAAAACCAATTTCAATGAAAAATTATCAAATGGACATTACATAATGTATATAATACCTACCTATTAATATATAGGTATAATTATAATCGAATATACTTACCTACTTCATGAAAAATAATATTAAAAAAAAACAAATACCTACTTATAAAATATTTGATTAAAACTAAATAATATTGAATAAATTAAGTACTAAATAAAATGTGTTCCAATAATAAAATTTATTTTTGATAGGTAGTTACCTAATAAATTATTCATACAGTTAATTATAAATACTATGTACAACACAATATGTATCAAGTTGGCTTCTTCTAATTATAGACACTGGTTTCTGGATTAACTTGATATATTAAATTATAAAACTATAGATAAAATCATTTCTATTATAACAATAAATAGGTATAATATAATATAGGTATATACATAATTTTTTTTATAAAAATTCCTATTTGTTTTTTGCCATTTTAATCTGGCCAATGAGTAGTTTTTTTTTATTTATAACACAAGTAAATAATTAAAATTAAAATAGATACTTAATAAGTATAATTGATAATATATTTTTAATTGTTAGGTATTTAAAACAATATTTTAGAAGTATATTAAAAAAGAGTAAATTGAATATTATCCTCCTAGTTTTCTAAGATTAAAAAAACAAGACTTGCACATATAACCCAGAACCCTTAAAACTGAATAAATTTTAGAAATAAAATATCTATTTAACATGCACAGTAGTTTTTAAAATACCTACTGAGGCAAACTTATAGATAAAAAAAACCACATAGAACCCACTCCTCCCCTAAAAAAATGTAAGCTTTTCCCCTCACAAACCTCTATTATGGATTTAATTTCAAATGTTTTATTATTTTATATCCATGTCGCATTTGCTCAAATTTCTCTTAGCTATGTGAATGACTCATTTTCAATCATTAGATGAGAGTAAATATAAAATATAACACTAAACAATTTTTTCTTTATATAATATGTTGTTTTTAACAATAATAAATGATTGACATTAATACCAAAAATAATGTACCAAACTATTTAAAAAGATGTCAGTGTGGCCATTTTTACAGAGTAGATTCTATATAGGCAATTTTTAGAAAATTTCGAGAAAAATGTTTATATGCATTATAAATAATAATTGGTCCCATTATAATAAAAATTGAATTTTTTTCAAAATATTATTTTTGCATTTCTCATTTATAACAACATAAAAACATCGTAAAAAAATTAAATAAAAAGTAAATGATAAAGAACACTATTATCTAAGACCCTATGTAGTTGTTTCTAAAAAACAAACTTTTTTGATTTTCAAAATGAATATTTTTAAGTTTTTATTAACTCTCAACAATGTTTAAATATTAAAAAAGACAATGTAAGGCACTAAATAATGTTATAATTTTAATATTATGGTATACTTAAAAAATTATCCTAAATGTTAAGGTAATATTGTTCAATTCATATTGTAGGTAATCAAAATTTGAGAATGGGATGACAATGGGTTCTATGTTGTAAATATAAGAATATAATAAATATAAAAATATATTTTTTAACATATTTTTAAAATTTTGTTTACAATAACCAATTGTCATCCCATTCTCAAATTTTGAATAGGTACAAGCAAGTAGTGTCTATAAAACATTCTCTCAGAAAAGTTAATTATATTTACTATATGTAGGTACAGTACAAAAAATGTTTTAATAATTAGGACAATCTTTTAAATACTTTTCTATTGGAAAAGGAAGACAGTTTCACTTCTTTCGTACTTAGGGTAGGTATACCTATATTTTTCCTGTTTTTGTTAAAAGCACCACTTTTTGTAAATATGTGTACCCTAATACATCAAGTACATCTTCTAGTTATGGATAGTAGAATGAGGGAGCAGGGACTCTAGATGTAAAAAATTAACTTTGTATTTTTATTCATTATTCTTCTGTAGAATATAACCTAGTCACTAAGATTCAATAACCATCATATTCTATTGCGACAAATTCAGAATTGAGCTTTTCCAAATCTGTTGGTGTTATTTCATTTATCAATGTCACATTATGTCATTTTGACTGAAGTAGTAGTGTTTCACAACGACTTTGTTTTCATATAGAGGTGTAAGAGTGGAACTTAATATTTCCCGTGATTGCATTTGATAAAATAAAATTCTTTTCCAGCATTTTCATACTCAGCCACTGTACCCTCAAAATGTTTTTATTTTTATTTCATTCTTTCAATTATCAAATCAGTACCTACCAAAAATGTTTAATTTTAAGTACAAAATTTTATGGTACAAAAAATATTGATGTAACTACCACATATAAAAACAAAATTTTGTTTACATCCTCTAATCCAAATAAATTGAACTATTGAACAAAACTATATAGGAAACCCCATATATTATAATAAATAAATATCCAGGTGTATTATTATGCAAATATTTCATATTTTTTTTTTTGTCAAACTTACACTTCACTGTTTATGGAAGACACTATTGTTTAAATAAAATCAACCATAATTTTTCTAAAAACCATATAATTTTATCAAATAAATGGATTTAAAACAGGGCTTTGCGTCTGTATTATTAATTAGGGTTATGGGTGCTTAATGGAAAGATATAGGTTATAGTTGTGGTTATTTTATGTTTCAAACAATAATGGTTATGTTCAGCCCTTATATTTATATGGGTTATACCGATTATGAGTTTTTAAAAGTTGTATGGCACCTCAATTCTGTTGAGGTTTTTGTGGTTAATCATATATTATGATTATTCAAATGACTACTATCGTCTATTTAATATTAAAGTAAAATAATGAATATGCCTAATAGTTAACACTATGTATTTATATGAACTATTAAAATTTTAAATATTATTAATTTGTATGATGAGTAAGTACTATATGAATGTTGACAGTCACCGATAGTAATATAATAATTGAAATTCCCACAAAAAAAACATTATGAATTGATATGACACACTATTTTTTTTATACGGGTTACGGTTTAAACCGATATAATTATATTGGTTATCGGTGTTATGAGTTTTACATCATATCTATTGGAATGGACTATACTGATTATGGGTTATCGTGATTTATATGGGTTTTTAAAGTTTATGGGCTATATGGGCTATGCGAGTGCAAAGCCCGGATTTAAAATATTACAAATATAGATATATATGGAAAGATAAATTATTATTATTTTTTTGTAAATAATAAATTACCTACAAATAGAAATCTGGTGTATTGGAAGTATACTGGTATACCACCAGCTATTTCTTTCCTTCCTGTATGTTTTTAAAGGCTGATATTTTCTCCCCAATTTTTTTTTTTTTGTAATACATTTAGTGTAACAATTATCTATTAAATTAATATTTATTTTAATAATTTAAAAATATATAAGTAGATATTACATATTATGTATTTAAAAATACATTTATTTTTAAACAATATCTAAATCCAGACCTAAAACTTTAAATTTAAATGTTAATTTTGTAATATTTATTTTGTATGCAATGTATATTATCTAGGTATACACCTATATATACCTAATTATAAAAAAAAAATTAATTAAAAATCATAAATTATAACAGTAAAGTTAATAATTAAATTTAATCAATATAGGTACCTACCTACCTAACAAAATAATTTAGTATAACAATATTGTATAAATTATTTAATGATAAGTAGGTAGGTACTTACATATGAATATATTTAAAAAAAATAGGGGAAAAATGTCCACCCTGAAAAAATATCCCTACTTTACCAAAAATAGCCAGGAGGGAATTTCCTGATTCCTGATACCTATACATAAGTTTTAATAATTAGTACCTAGTTTTATTTTTTTACCATACATTTTATAAGAGAACATAAACACTGCAATCTATAATAAAATGATCAAATTTTCATTGCCGAACAAAATGTGAAACGTACCATAAAGATACCTTCAAACATATTCATACAGATATTTATTTTTTATTTACAGGTTCATAAATTTATAAATAATTAATTTTAACACATAAAACACACCGGGTTTTATTGTGAAATTATGTACTAAGATACAACTTATTTTATTATGCAAGTATAATCTATTTAAAACTTTAAATTGAAATAGAATTAATTTTAATTTAATTAAATTAATTAGGTAATTAATTTCAATAAAAGTTAGGTACCTATATAAATCTGTAATCAAAAAATGTATAATAAGTGCCTATACTACCTAGTATCTACCTAATAATAACATACCTATATTTATAAATTATAACTGATCAAACATTTTTTTTTTTAAATAAAATAAATTACCAATGACCGACCAATAGTATAATAGATACACAAATTAAATCTATAGGCATTTCTTACAAGTTGAAAATAAAAATTAAAAATCAAAACTATTCTGAAAATAACTAACCCACCAATACCTGATTAAAATTAATGAGGGAAAAACTGCATTCAATGTTCCTATTCAATGTTTTACTGTATAACTATGAACTTGAATTTGATTTTTAAAAGTTTACACAATTTACTAATAAATAATAATTTATGAGCATCACAAATTAAAATACCATAAAAATGAGATTAAATGCAACTTTTTAATATATCTTACATAACACATCACGAGCATAAATGTGTCATTAATATTGAAATAGATACCTAACATAATTAAAAAACAATATGATAAAAAAAACTTTGTTTAATAAACTCAAATTGTTAAAATAAAAATTTGCAAAATTAAAAGTCTTGGATCATTATAATACACAACAGTTAAAACTTCCCATATACCTAAGTTATACATTTTCAATATAGTAGTTAGGTAACTAGTGTATGTTTTTTTTAAATCGTAATTAGAAATTACCTACTTATAGCTATAAAACAATTATTTTTCAAGATATTATAGTATAATAAATTAAATACACTACAATTATAGAAATAATTGTCAAGTTTAAAATAAATAACAGCTGGGTATGTTTTATATTTGATTAAGTTACTTTAAATTTTAAATCTAAAAAAGACTTTAAACATCTAAAATATTTAGTTATTAATATTTAAAATCTTAAATACAAATCCATTAATTTGCCAATTAGACAAACATTCACCACCACTATATTTGGAAATAGTCAATCAGATATTAGACATTAATACTAATGAATATTTATATATAATAATTTTTATCAAATGTGGTCAACAATACTATTTATTTTTAAATTCTATTATTCCTACTTATTATAACTGTTTGATCGGCTGTCCGTAAGTAAACGGGATATTTAAAATTAAAAAAATATTTATCATACCATATTTTTATTTTAAGTAAATTAACAAATTATACAATAAAAATTTGAAAAAATGGCCAAGGGTTTAGTTATATTTTGTCCTAAAAAATCCAATTTGATAAAATAATATAACAGGGGTTGAAATAAAAAATTTCTAGTCAGAATGTTTAGTACAATAAAAATTAAGGAAGTAGATCTATATTCTATTATACTACCTATATCTAAGTAATATTGTATTACCTATTTAGCATAAATTGGGAGAACTTTCAATTAAGAGGATGTTACACTCGCAATTGTTGTCTCTGTCTATCTAACAGATAATATAGCAAAATCACACTACGCAGAATTGAAATTTTGGCGTTTAGGTTAAATTTAGAGTATAAACACCTATTACAAAATTTAAAGTGAGGAATATTTTCGAGTGAACCTCATGGGTATTTTGTAAAATATCGCCTGACGAAAAAGTTAGCTATTTAAAAATATCAAAAATTAAAAATGCCATAACTTTTTTTTCTGACAATATTTTACAAAAAGCCCATGAGGTTCACTCGAAATTATTCTTCTCGTTAAATTTGATAACAGGTGTTTAGACTCTAAATCTAACCAAAATGCCATAATTTCAATTTTGTATTGTACAATTTTGCTATATTGCCAATTAGATGGACGGAGACAGAAAATGTGGGTATAGCATCCTCTTAACGATGGTAGTAGTATAGTTGAGTGTATCTACTACAGCAATATATTAGATATTGTTCGATATGTAGTATAAATGATTAATTGTTATAAATGAAATCTGTGTGTTGGATTACAAATCTTATATACATTTATATTTTAAGAGAACAAAATACAATTATTATTTATATATAGCACATTCTAAACTTGCAATAGTTTTTTGATAAACTGCATACCAAAGGACAGCCATTTGATCATTTTTGTTGTTCAATGTTGTCTACAGGGACGTACAGGCTTAATTTGACGTGTGTACACATTACTCAGTTACCTAGGTATACAGGAAAAATCATTAGGTAGTTTTAATATGCATATTATTATAATCTATCGTAGGTATATCAGTAATTTGTACAAACTATCATTACTCACTAGTGAGTGAATTGAAATTCATACACAAAACATAATAGGTAACTATGAAGTAGTAGATCGAATAACCATAGTACAATCTTACTCCGTTGACTATCCAACGATCATGACGGCAGTAGAATCATTTTCGACCAGATACACACATACCTGATGTATGTAAGCGCCATCGGTAGTCTTATTCCAGTATGATATAGTCGCCTGCCTTTACGCGACATTTACAAAATGCACACTCATTTTGGACACACGCTTAACACTCACGTGCGTATCATGATATTGATATTTTACATTTTCATTTTACACGATATTGACCGGACGGACGAGGAAAACAGTCGACAGACAAACATTACGACATTACAATAATAACAATGTAAACAACAATATATTACCTGCTGGTGCTGTAGTAGCTGGCGACTGTCGTCCGTGTTGAAAAGGCAAAGTTCACGCGCGCGCACTTATCAACGTAGGCAGAGGAAGGTATTATACCATTGTCGTCGTAGCAGTCTGCGCGACACATCGAATTTTCGTTTTGTTTATAATAATATATTCACTTTGGTCGATAAAATGTATAGTAAAAAAAAAAAAATTGTATATATATATATGTATACCTGTATCATAAATACGTACATAAAACAATATCACGTCTGCCCGTATCAAAACGAAACCGTATCACTACACTTAAAAAAATGTTTTTTTTTTCTCTATATATATATTACATATACATATGTTTTAATGTTTATAATATTTATATATACAAGCGTGTTCGCGCCCGAGTGCGTGCGTACGTACGTAATGCGTATGTATTATTATGGTTTTTTTTTTTTTTTTTTTTTTTATCGATAGACAGGACGTGAATACACGGTGCCGCGACGACAAATAACCAGTTGCCTGAAACTTTGAACGCAACGCTGGCCCCGATGGAGTGACAGGGGATCAGTTGGAAGGGGGGTGGTGGGAGGAATGATAAACGATGTGTACGCGCGGCTTATTATTTATTTAATTTTTTTCGGCGGTGTAAAAAAGTCGTCCGAACGGGATAGAAAAAAAAAAAAAAAAAAAAATGAAAATTACGGCGACAATAAGAAAAAAAAAAAAAACCGTATCGTACGAATACAGATAACGCCGTACCCGTCGGTTTATCGAGAATGAATAATATATCTTTGATTGCTTTAAAATATTATTAAAATGTACCTATTTTATATTGTACATCCCGTGCGCGAGTTCGGCCGTATTCCGTTCGACAGACGCACGCCGCGATTTCCGTACGTTGGCCCACTGGGCGCGAGCATGTACCGCGTATGTGTAATCGCGGTGAGCGGTTCTCCGTATCATAACCACCGCGGCCGTTGGCGCGTCAGCTGCTTGTTTGTGGGCGGCGGTCAGCAGCTGTTCGGGACTGTTGTTCAAACTGTAAACGCTACGGGCAGCTTATCAGTCATCGATCAATTGTTATCATCAATCGAGATTCGAGACGTGATAACCGGGCCGTCGAAAAAATATATAATGATAATAATATGTTCCCAGGAATAATATAATATTGCGATTTTAAGACGTTTTCAACACGATTCGTTTCCCAGCCTACTAACTGTGACGTGACGGCTACTGAATACCAAGTACCAACTACTAACGCTAATACCTATTGGCGATTCTCGGCTACTCGTTGTTAAGGCGATGTGACGATGATATTGGTGTATAACACATTTATTTCGTATAATACTTAATGTAATATTATGTTTTCAGATTTTATCGTAATATCGTCACGTAGTCGACCGTTTACAATATTTTTTTCTGTAAGACCACGGCAGAATCAATGATGAAAACTGGATAATGAAAATATTACGGCAAAAATATGATAACACTGATAAGCGATTGACGTGATAACAGGTTTTTTCGTTTTTTACAATTCCTTTCGATCAGTTTTTTTGTGTAATACCTATTAGTATTTAATTTTCTCGATTCATTTGCGTATTCTGAGGAGGTTCCTGATACGTTTGTGTTAATTTATTCGCAGTGTATCGAAGTATAATTTAGCTTAAAAATGAACGCAGAAATGGAAAACCGTCGTTATCCGTATTGTGTCGTTTGGACTCCGATACCTTTTATTAGGTGAGTTTTTTTTCTTATACTCACATAATTCATCTTTACTTTGTTCTTTGTTTCCCAATTATTTGGGGTTTCCTACATAATTACTATTCAATCCGGATTCCTACATTTTCTATGCTTATGTACACCGGCTGTCCCAAATATTTAAAATTGACGTCAATTGTTCTACCTTAAATGAAATTATAAATTCTTATTCAACTAAATATTATGTTTATGCATTCTTCATATTTTGAACATCGATATAGTTTTTATATATACCTATTTTATTACATACATTTCCCTTTTAACACTATCAAAACAAAATTATATGTGGTAAATGTAACCAAATTGTATGTACTATGCATAGTTTAATCATTTTGAATGAGCATGTGATATTTTATTTTAATTAGTCTGGTCTATAATTATAATTCACAATTTAAAATATATAGTATAAGTTTAACCATATGAGCGTGATTTATATATAGTATAATTATATTTTAAACCTTATCTTGTTTAGATTATTCACAATATCTAAATTGTAGAGTTTATTGTATTATTAATTTAACATATGAGATAATTAATAGTGTAATACTAACAATTTTTATTAAATATAATTTAAATAGGTCCATACTTGCTGGGACTTGTAATCTGATTCGTCAGTGGACTGAATAAAAAACAAGGTTATTTTTGTGAAAGTGCATTTTATCCATATTGTTGAGAACCTTTAAATTGTGTCCTCGGTATTTTACATAGTTGTTTGTAAATTAGTGTTTTTGTAACACTAATTTGTTAGTTGAACATAACAATATTAATGTTTTTTGTTTTTTTTTTGAACAAGCTGTATTTCAATGTAAATAAAAAAAAAATCCAGATTTGCAAAACATATTTTTATTGTAAAAAAATACTTATTTTATCATCTTCAGTGCAAAACACAGACTGTATTCAGTTTTAATGTTCAGTTGTGTTAGAGGTCAATTTCTAGAACATGTTAAATCTACTTCAAATTTATTACCTATATAATATATATATGTATATATATATCAATTCAGTAATCGGGTCCCATAGGCCAAAGAAATAGGCAGCTGAACTTTTTTTTTTACTTTCTACGATTAGATATATTCGTATATTAGGTATAGACTATCAATGACAGACACTTTATGTCGTCGTACAAAAGGATAAAGGTAGTGTACATTGTATATTCAATGATTATTCGTAAACAAACAAATAAATAAATTACATGAAATACCTATATAATTTAATTTTACTTAAAAATAATTATAATGCTAATTAAATAATAGAAGTATTTAAAAAACAAATTGATAGATTTGTAATTAGTGTGATAGCATGTAGGTAGTGGTGCAACTAGCTCTAAAATCTTGGGGGAGCCTTTACCTATAAATTGTCTAAAAAAAAAACGTAAATAAGCAAAAAATAAAATCAATTATAAGACAATTTTGAAAAAAAATTTTCTTTTGGGAGGCTATGAATGATTTTTATTCTCCCTCCCTCCTAGTTGCGCTTATGCATGTAGGTATTGATTATCAAGCATGCTTAGGAATTAACTGTTATTAAGAAATTTAATTATTATTACTAATATTGTGTACCTATTTCTAGTTGGCTTTTTCCTTTAATTGGTCACATGGGTATTACTACATCCACTGGTGTAATACGTGATTTTTCGGGGTCATTTTATGTCGCTGAAGATGACATGGCTTTTGGAAATCCAACTAAGTACTGGCAATTAGACATAAAAACCGTTAGTGGTGGTTCCAAATCATGGGATCGGGCAGTTAATGAAGCATCCATTGAGTATTTCAATAGAATGGTAAATATATTATTATAATATAGGTACCTTAATATATATATATATATATGAGTACTTGTTACTATTTATACTTTATATTATAAACTCGAAGTCACGATATTATACATTTTTTTTTCACATATACTCAAAATGAAAGTTTTTAATATTGTAACTTTGAGTTTATAATACAATAAGTAGATAGGTACCTACCTCATTACTAATACGATTACATTTATGGGTTTTATTTTATAGGTTATTTTGATTTTAGTTATGTTTGGATTTATAGTATGGTCCAGATTCTTAAATACATGTCCATGATAAATCACTGTTTATGTATAAATTTAATTATTTATCATTTTAAAGTATAAACAAATTATTGTTATTTATTCTAGCACAATCTGCTGTGTGATAATTGTCATTCTCATGTTGGCATGGCATTATCGTTAATGAATTATAGTCAAAGTAAAAATTGGAATATGGTTAAATTAGCTTTGTATACATTTCTTTTTGGAAAATACGTAAGGTAAGATAAATGAAATAAATACTTTTCATTTACAAAAAAATAAAACAATAATTAATTTTTTTTTTTCAGTTATAGAGCTTGGGTGAAAACATGGGGCCCATTTATAATTATTTTAATAGTATGTTTTTTGCTTTATTCATACGGTAAATATTTCTAAAACGAAAAAAAAATGTCTTTTGAGGTATTTATAGTATAAATACAGCTCATTATTATAAGATAATTATTTTATAATGATCTCGACATCAGTATAATTACATTTTTTTATAATGTATAATTTATATTTTATATGGTAAAAGAAACTTAAAACTATCTTAAAGTATTTTTTCTACTTTTTTAATGTAAAAATTATTATTTTAAGGATACATAGGTATTTCATAAAAAAAAAAAAAACTGAAAATATTTTATATATTTTTATTTAAATTAATTTTTATAATGTTTGTTTTATTAACCTAATTAATTCATTGTTCAACTTTGTAATATAACATATTAGGTCGATGTCATTGTTTTATATTAAAATATTTTGTGTAATTTGTTGTTTTTTTTTTTTTTAGCTATTAATTTTTTTTTATTATTTCTGTCTGATCAATGTACTTTAACAAAATAAATCAATTCTGGTTGAATAATTTTTGTTATTTCTATTATAGTATTTTAAATGTGTTTAATTTGATTTTACAATATGTTTTATTATATTCTGTGACAAGTCATATAGTACAATACACCTGTTAGGCTCGAGTTTACTTTGTTTTATATTTAATTCAAATTATATACTGTTGTGTAAATAAGAAATGTCTATAAAATATGAATGAAATTAGATAATGACGAAAGGGCAGATTTATAGTACCTATTGAATTTGTTTACATAATAAATAATGAAAAATATATTTTACTACATGTTTTTAGTTAGCTCTGTTTACAAATTGATTCAATTGTGTCTTGGTTATAATTTGGAAGTGAAATACTTTATTACACTGTTCAAAAATATAATAAATTGAAGTTTATTAATATTTTAATAATAATTTTAAGATTTCTTGTTAAATATCAATCTGTTGTAATTTCCAATTTTCTAATTTATGTCTTGGCACTAACTATAGTGGATTGTATACACTATACACCAAATTCTTTCTGATATTCTTGCATAAATACAGTAGACCTTCTGCTATAGATTGTATTGTTTGTTAGAGTATACACCATTATTGATAGAAAATATATTTTAATTTGTGCTCTAAAAAATTAATTTTTTTCGTTTTTCCCATTACTTTTCTAGGACGTAAAAGAAATCTTTTTTTATAACGAACAATTTTTATACACCTATAGAAAAAAAAAACAAATAAAATGCCCATTGTTACCAATTTTTTTTTTTTTTTTAGTAATAATATATTATATCTAATTTTGCTCAGAATCGTCTTTTGAATGCAATGGTTTATCTTTAATTTAAAATTTAAAATAATAATATACTAATCTCTCTGAGAACCGACTTTCATCATTATCTGTATCTGGATGGCTATTTTTAACCATAATAATATTATTTTATGTACAGGAATTTATGTAGGAAATATAATATGACGTAACAAGGCATAGGGGAAACCATAAAGTATTTGGGGTATCTGAATTCAACACCGAGTAATAGCATCAAATGGACATTGATATTATCAAATACAAATGTTTATAAAGTCATTTAGAAATTGAATTAATACAGAAAAAAAAAAAAACAAACTACAACCATTTTATTTGTGAACACTCAAATGGCTTATCAAAATATTGTTTCTTGCACAATAATATATTTCATCATGATTACATGTGTATGGAATTATAGTTCACATTTAATAAAATCCTAATAAATATTTGTCAGATAAAATAAAATTACTTACTTTTTATTTAGTAAGGTATTAAGAATTAACGAATTAACGATAGTATTTTAGTATTAGCTGTACAAATTGTGGCTACTAAAATTAAATTATTTCAATTAAGTTCAGCGTTATTCTTTAGTTTTTTCATCAATCTCAACTACTATTACCATTGAGTATCGAGTATAAATTTATAATCAATTCTATTACTTATCAATAAGGAACGGATTTATATGCACAATAAACCCTCAAAATATTAATTTAATATAATATGCAACAAATTATGCATTAAATATGAAAAATAAAATTGGTGTTTTTTAATAAGAAAGATATAAATTGTGCACATTTCGTTTTAGATTTCAAATAGCTTATTCTAATAAATAAATGCATTTACATATAAATCCATTCCTTACTTATCAACAATCCAATTCTTAACAGACATATTTACTAGTTTTTAAAATTCTATTAGACTTTAAAAAAATTTGTTTTCCAAAGTCTAATTTTGATTCCTGATCCAAAACATCACTTAATCAGTGTTGGGTAAGTAACTTTTAAAAAGTAACTAAGTTGTGTTATTAGTTACAAAATTAAAAATAACTAGATTTCTTTTTCATTGCCTAAGTACAAAAGTAATAGCGTTACCTTACTTTTTTAACTCAGAAGTAACATGTTTTAATATTACTTTTAACATTTTTAAATATGTTAAAATGAAAATAATAAAAATAAAGGGTTAAAAATATCTTTATTTTTTTCTAATAATCATCAGTCGAAGAATATTAAATTCAATATTCTACCTACTTTTACCTATTATAAAATTATATAATCGTTAAAATATCCCTTTATTTTTTATTTATAAAAATGTAACCCGTTATTTTGCAATTACTTATAAATAAATAATGTAGTTATTCTTACATTACTAAAAAAGTTAAATAACAAAGTTACCTTAATGTTACAAAAACATGTAACATATGTTATGTTACTAAACAACACACTAGGTACACCTAGTCTTACTTTATGAAAATTGCGATGACAAAAATTAAGTTTATCTGCAAAAGTCATAGGTGGGTATAGTCAAATGGGTACTATAATAACGAAAATCATTGGTAGTGGTGATAACAAAACAGTATCAAATTGTTTTAATTTTGCACATTTGATTACATTTAAAATGAACAAAGTAGGTACGCTGTCAACATAATTATTATTTGCTTTTATTCCTAGTTAATATAACAGTAATATAAACTGCATTTAATTTAGTCATATTATTATTTATTTTATCTACACGGCTATATCATACATAACTCTTCTTCTTCTCATTCGCCTTCTCTCCCAACTATTTGGGGTCGGCTATATCATACATAATTACAGAAATTAAATTCTTAGTAACAAAAACTCAATTGACATCTAACATTTCATTATTCTTAATTACAAATTTAGGAAAATTATTTAAACCTTGTTACCACATATATGGAATTTTAGGATATGGTGTATTTAATGCATATATATTGCAAACATAATCTGTTCAATGATTATGTTGAAGATAAAAATAAAAATAAATTATTTTATATTGCAGACTATAATACATCTTATATATTTGTAAAAAGTATCTCACTTATTGTAATATACAAAATATTGTATAAATAAGTATAAATATCAAAATAAGACAACTATGGACTCTTAGTGCAAGTGGTTGTAAAATTAAACATTTTTAAAATACATTTCAAGTAATCTAAAAATAATCCTGTACCATACCATTTTTTATTATTGTATAATCATAACATTTGTTCAAAAATATATTTACGAAAAACCAACAAAAAGGTATAAAAATATATAGAAAACAATATTTTAGAGAAAACCTAATCGGGGTTTAACGTTACTTTAATTATATTGTTTAATATTGTATGTATGAGATACCTAATTTTTTACTTTTTAAAATGCCGTTAACTTTGTATACTTTGCAAAACACCGATGAGGTTGTTTCCAAAATATTATTTTTTATAATAGCTGTTTTTACTCTAAAATTACTTCAATGTGTGGGAAGATACACCCGCATTTACTGTCTCCATCTAAACAACTGAAAATATAGTCAATTTATGTTTGGTATTCTTATTATATCATTTTGTTTATTTTTTGTGTACATGTTTTTACTATTGAAAATCATTTGTGGACCCCCTCAAGTAAAATTAAGTAAATTAAAAAGATGTACATTAGGAATAATAGATAAGTAATTTATTAATAATGTTTTTATTAAAAATATTAAAACAATTGAATATTACTTTTATTCAACTGTTCACATAAAGTATTGTCTTTATGTCTGATACACATCAATTTGGAATGTTACAAAAATATATTTTTATTAAAATGATTATCCAATACTGTATAGTGATATGAGTCTACCAGTTTCAAAATGTAGTATGTCCATTTTTAACCAAAATTGAGATCTCCTTGTAGGTATATTATGATTTATAAACCTTCAAGCGAGTGCTGTATTCTATCAGAGCAGACGTGCGTTATAAAATATAAAGGTCTTTTTGAGTGTTAATAAGTGTACCTCTACTCTATGTACATATATTAAGTGTAGATACATTTATCAATTTTCAAAACTATACCAAAAATAAGCAATAAATTGTAAATACATTTATATAAAAAAATGTATTCAAAATTACAACTTCTAGACAAGAAACACATACCTACTTGTTACTCTTGAGATTTTATACAAAAGATAAAAAAATATCATGAATCATTAATTAAAATTAAAGTTAAATGTAACTTAAATATTGTATACTATATTCAACGATACACATTGTATTTTATGACATGATCAACTTGTCTGTCATAAACTGAACATTTCAATACGAAAAAATGGTTCGTTGTTTTTAATTAATCTAAAATGTAGATAATATTTTCGATGAATACCCATAAGTGTCGATAAGATAAGAGGAACATTGGTAGAAAAAATACAAAAGTACAAAACTGTTGTATACTCGTATTATACATTATGCCCGCTGAAAGGCTAATTCACTCTCTCTTTTAATTGATTATGCACATATTTTAGAAAAGTATTTATTTATACATTTTTTTGTTACAATATGTCAAATTTATAGTTTTTATTTAGGTATGTTTGTACTTGTGCAAAATGAATCAATATCTAAGCTACCTAAATTAGCAAAATAGTGCCTTATCAGGTTTTACTAATTTTTATGAAAAGTTAATAAATTCGGACACATGTTGACATAAAAGTTGCACGTATAACTTTATGAGTAGTATATTGAAAAAAGCATAATATTTAATAAATTACATTTTTTATTTATTTCAAGTGTATTATATTTACAGTGAAATTTTAAACAATGTACATTCTAACATTTGCTCACCAGTTTCAGTTCATTAGAAAAATCATAATTGAAAGCGTCTGAGTCAATCAATTTCTTTACAGACAACAAATATTTCCTTGTATCTTCCAAAGAACTTGTATAATTATTAGTTGTCATGTTGATCTGGCTGGATAGTTCAAATGGTATATTGTCAAGCATACTAGTTGGTTTTGGGTTTTGATCAGGAGTTTTTGGTGTTGGATCAGGTGTCAAATTGTACATCAAATCAGGCATCATCACAGATTCTGGATCAGCTGTTGTAACAGGTGGCATGTTTTTTGATTCTTCGCTTTGATTAGTGTTTAATTTAGAATTTCCAAATAACCAAGATGTCATAGCCTGCAAAAAATGAAAATATTACTTACAATAATTTGTTAAAACAAAATTAGGTAGGTAGGTATGTATAGTTTTACATCATCTTATTTCTCAAACTAACATGCTCAGGATTGTACCTTCACATATTAGGGGAGTTGAATATGGTTCTTGATAGCTAAGACAAGTAAAGCTACCAAATTAATAGATGGGTTTAGTAATTATGGCTGGCTTGTACCAGAGACCAGACATCACCAGCGAGAAAAATCTCATTGGCTTCCTAAAGCTGAACTGGATACCCTATGTAACGAAATACATATTTCGACCACTCAATCCTTAGGTATAATAATTAATTATTAACAACAATATGATATCCATAGGTCAGAGTTTCTCAAACTGTGGGTCGCGACCCACTGGTGGTTCCGAAATAACTTTTGATAGGTGATGAGAAATTTATGTTTTTTTAACTATATAAACTTTATACTATAAATTATTATAAACCCCAAAAGTTAGCTCTATAAAATGTCATTATTAGAGTATTTTTGTTTTTTTATTTAAACTACTTTTTTTGTCCAGTTAAACTATGTGGGTCATGATAAATTTTCGGAGGAAAATTTGGGTCGTAGTATTAAAGAGATAAAGAATCACTGCCATAGGTATTTCAAATTGTTGTTATTTCCTATCCATACTTATCGGATAGGTATACACTTATTTATCCTCACCAATAAACCAATTGTCAAATACATTGTAAATCACAGTGAAAATGTTATCGAACTCAATATTGGGGCCCAAAATTCAAACTATCAACACCTTATGATGGTATAATAATTTACAGAATACAATTGAAGCACTGCAAACTATCAAAAAATAAAATTACAGAGTAGGTAGCGGCACTCAATCTGCAAACATAATGCACATCAAATATATGTATTAGAAATATTTCTACTTTTTAATCTTGTTTACTGTTGAATTGTATTAAGAAATTTGACCCAAGGATAAATAATTATATTTGAGAAAAAAAGTATCGAGGAACATGCGTTATGGATGAGTTATGTGGTATGTATCTATCATATTAGTCAAATAGGTATATTTAATCGATATTAAAATCATCTCACGTACATTATACCCACGATTGAACATGTTTTAAATCGTAACTATCTGTGCCTAATCATAACAGGTAGTAAGGTTATTTTCTAGCTGTGGGTCTGTGTAAGAAAAATTTGGTTAAAGTATGTAAAACAATACGCGTACGATTTAATGTCTTTCCGACTAAATATCAACATTAATAATAAACTATTGTAGAATTTAAAACGACTGGCATTTGTATGCACATAATATCAAAACTACAATTCGTAAATCGTATGAAAATCACAATACTTACCTTACGGTCTATGGAATAAAACAGTAAACCACGTAGCTCAAAGGACAAATTAAATCTATAACTCTGGAGTCTGGCGTCTTGGACTAATCAAGTGTAAACTGTAAAACTTGTAATTTTTGAGATTTCAGGGTTGTCACTTGTTGTGTTCTGTTTTTTTAATCCATAAATGTATTTCAACACGACAATTCCGATCACTGATAACACGCAAGGTTTCCTCCATGACCATTGTGATATTAATTTCTGCGGTTCGAACGATATTCTTCATACCTCCATGGCTCCATAGTGAAAAACACGGACACATCACGAGACTGACTTTCTAACGGGTCCAATATGACAATAGGTATGGTATTATGGAACTTTGAGATGGTTCAAGAAAAATTGAAATTTATGATTGTAAAATAATAATTGTACAATATTATCAAGACATCGGGTATATTTAATATTATGCATTTATATCTTCAACATACACTGTAGATATTTTTGTATTCTACAGAGTCTGAAAGTCTGACAAAAAAAAGTCCACAGTAGGTGCAATTACACGGCAAATTTAGAATCTTTTCTGTTTTATGTTTTAATATGTATTAATATTATTTTATATTTTTCTAAACAAATATCGCGATTTGCTTTTACATAACAATAAGAGGTGGTGCTAACACGGGATTCTGTTCATGTTAGGTACCCTACAGAATAGAATATGGTACATTGATTTTTGATTAATTACCCGAATTTACAACCAAAAAAAAAAAAAAAATCATGTTTAAAACATGTAAAAAAAAGTCATAAAAACATTTAAAACATTTTTTTTGTTCTTTTAAAAAAGAATATTCTGTTTTTTACAACTCTGACTATACTTAAATTTTACGCCTTAATACCCACTGAAATACTACCTATAGTACAGAGCACAGAACATGCTCAGTTAAAAAAGTTTACTTATAATGTTATAGGTATTGTTGTATGCGTATGAATGTGAGAATGGAACGGTTCTACGATGAAGTATAAACAACCATTTTTAAGGGGTTTTGTATAGGCAATTTTTATGAGAATTTACGAAAAACGAAAATCTAACAATTTAAAGTATATTTTGAAAATATTCCTGTCAGTACCACTTTCTATTATGTAATTACAATATTTGTTTAATAATATCTCCGTTCCAATAGTATGTATTTTATAATATTATTGTAGATTAACGTTTTTGGTACCAATGGAAAGATGAGAACAAATTATTATAGTACTCCAACGTTTTGCGATTTATTAATTCTATCATGTTGTATAGGCTGTTAAAAAATATAAAAATTGTATATAAACTATAATTTCAAATTAAATACGATCATATTTTAAGTTCTCATATTTCTATTAGTACCAAAATCGTTAGTCTACAAATAATTATATAATATTATGTACCTACTATTGGAAGTATGTGAAGGGCTTTTAAACGTGTATTTTTATATATATGTATAATTAATTAACTATAGGTACTTAGCTATTTCTTTAGATTGTTTCAATAAAACTATTTTTCTGTGCGATATTATTTTAAATAGTTTTTTTTTATATTATTTAATTAAGTATGGAATATTTAATAAGTAATGATAATTGACACCGATTGTAGTAATATTTTCTTGTATGATTTAGTTTTAATCAGTGCTGAATTGGAAAATTAGAAGGAAGGTACTCTTGGGCTTTCAATAAATGAACATTCCCTCAAAATATGTACCTATAACTCGTATACCTACTATAAAAAATAATTAGTAAGGGTGCTCTCAAAATATAAGATAGCAGACGAGCTCCATCCCCTTCCCAATTCAAGCACTGGTTTTAAAAAGTTCTCGAAAATCTCAAAAATTATGAGACAATACAAAAATATAAAATCTATCAATTTTTTAGTGATAGGTACTTTCAGTAAATTTGTTAGGAACTCCTGATATATTGTATGGTTATTATTTAGTATTCAATATATATTATAAAATATTGAGTTGGAATTTGCTAATCTAAGGATTTAGCATTGTCGATAGCCCGTAGGACTCAAGCAGTAGTATATAGTTTAGTCTTAGTCTTGTCATAATACTGTTCATTCGTACGTATATTTCTGTAATTTAGTTGTACAATAAAAATAATTAAAGAATTTACTCAAAGGCGTTGGTTTATTTTACTCTTAAATGTTAGTTCATAAAAAACTCTAAAATGTATCAGAAAAAAATCCAGTCAGTAGGAGTGGGAAGTAATTTACGTGTCAACTAAGTTTCGTTGCAAGTTCATAAATTATGTCGTTAAATATCAGCTACGAGTCCATTAAATTGACCCAAAAATTAAAATCAAATAAATTCCTTCATAGTGGTTTTGAGATAACTATTGATTGACACATTTCAAACGTACAGAAAAAAATGTAACAACCGAAAAAACAGTTGCCCAACATTTTTTAATTGTAGCTATAGGAACAAACTTATTATATAGTTGAGAGTACTAAATCAAAAATGTTAACATGATATTGTTGTAACAACTACATATTATATCGTTGAGATAACATATACTTGTTTGTTCTATCATAATTATTTTTGTTACACCAAATATAATATATTTCAGTTGCGATAATCTAAAATAATTGTTATACTAACATTTTTTAAAATAATACTCTCAACTATGTAATAAGTTTTTCCCTATAGCTACAATTAAAAAATGTTGGGTTAACTATTTTAATTTAAAATGTATATATATATAGGTAAAGTACAGTAGGTATAGTGCATCAATTATCAACTTTTATTGTATATTTATGACCAAGAAAGAACAGATAGCCTTAACAGACTTAAGGAAAGGAAGAATCACACTATACTGTAGGTATATTTATAACCCAGAATAATATATATATATATATATATTAATAATTTATTACACAAAACTAAAATAAAGAAATACAGCATAATATAAATATTTGTATTAAATATAAATATATACATACATATAAATTACATGAAATATATTTACAATCATTTATTTTTGTAACAAGTACACAATTACTTTCAGTTGGAAGTTCATTGAAAGAAATACATGTATGTAATATCAAAACCATTTTCAACTTCATAAGTTTGTAAATATTCATCAAAATATATAGTTCCAAAATTTTACCAATTACAACGGAATAAATATCACATCAAAGTTGAAAAAATATATATATATATAATTTTAGAAAATATTAGCAAATTTCCAATATTTATTATTACTGTCATATTTTTTGTGTTATATTAGGTAACTTTTACATTAACCCAAGATACAAATCTTACAGAACTCAAATTTATGTTTGGATTATTGATTTCAGTTTTTATATTATCTAGTATATTACTAGTTAATTCAATGGTTTTGCCTTCATCTAATGTATTAAGTAGTACATTTGACTTGGAAAGTAAAGAGTAAGCAAGTCTGAGTTGATCTTAAATACTTAATGTATAAAATATATTTTTTCTACTTGATATAACGTTCGCTGTTAATTTGGATTCTCTGTTTTCATTCATATCTCATTGACCATAAATGGTACAATGGGCCTACTCTCTGCATTATGTATAAGTAGTGTAGTAAATGATGATGTTTAGGTTTAAGATTTGTTTTAAATAAATTTTAAATATAGTTGGTGATGTTCTGTAATTGAAGTTTCTAAAAGAAATATGCATTCCCTTTGAATAGATTTAGAAGTTATTATATCAATTATTTTATTTAGTAAGATATAAAGTAATTAGATTTCTGAATTAATAGGTATTAAATCTCCAATCATAATGCCTAAATGTCGACAAAAACAAAGCATTTCACTCGCAAATATTTTAATTTTTTTTTTCTTCTTAAATGATCAATGGAAATTAATTGTGGTATATTCTGTACTTCAATTGGACCATAATAAAAATTCTGAATACAATTTCATAAATATTATATGAACGCACCTTCCAACATGTCATGCGTTATATCAACGAAGAGTTATTATTAATTATATTAATATCAGTCAATGATAATTAAATCTTGAGAATAATTATTTTCATTTCTTTAAAAATTTATTGGGATTTTGCATTACAGAATAATTACATCCAAATTTAGAGCATTACTACAGGGAAATCTGGCCAAAAAACTATCACATAAACCTAGAAGAGAATGAAGGCCAAGGTTGTCCTCAAAAATTAAAGCTAAAAAATAAAATAAAATGTATATTTATTATTTTCTATTTAAATATTTATACCAATACTTGGTAAAAAGTTAGTTTCAGAAATTAATTCTTTAAAAAATATTTTGGTTCCAGTTCTTTTCTATCAACGGAGTTAATTAACAGTGTAAGAAATACATAATTTAAAGAACTAAACTCTAAAGGAAAACATGAACCAAATATAGACGGATCTTATATTTTTTTTCACCAGCATGGGATCCTAACGCATTATTTGATTTGTAGTCATCAAAGTATAAAAATAATGGTATTACAAGTCTATTAGGATATTTAGTATAATTTTCTTTCCTACTTTTAATCTGTAAATAATTACAAAAAATATTTCCTTTCATTGATTTTAACTCTTTCAAATATTTTAGAACAGTTATTAATACATTAGATTGTTAAAAAAAAATGCTTTAAAAACTATTCTTAATGGAATAAAATATACATTTATTTTGACAGTATCAACTTCTATTACGTTTCTAATTGCATTTTGTATTCTATTTCCTACAAAAATTTCAATTGGTCGAATATAAACTCCCAATCATTCTAATGTAATTTAAATGTAAATATTCAGTTCCAATATTTTTAAAAGAATTTTTTACAACATCAAACATGGCTTTAATTTTGAAATTGTATTTGAATCATTATTTTTAAGTTTTAAATGATCTAAAACTTCATTTGCAGAAATAAATATAATTTGAATTCATTAAGTTTACATCATTAATTAAATTTTGAATTTTACTTCTTGGAATCACAGCTTCATTATACCATTTTGATATTAAATGCACTGAATCATGTGTTACTATTTCATTAAATGTATCAATATAGTTATGCCAGAATTATTAATTGTTATTTCAGAATTATTTAAAAAAAAATTATTTGTATTACTATTTTAATTAAAATTACAATTTATGGGATCTATAGGTTCTTTAATATGTAACTGGTTAAATTCAACACAATTAATATGATTTTTTATGCGTTTTCGAAAATTTAATGTTTTAAGACATCTATATTCTTAACATTTAACTCAATTAATTTATTAAATTAATGATATAATGTAATATGCCAAAGTGTTTTGGGTTAGATTCGCACTTGAGTACGCAGGATAGGTTCAAAGTGCGAGTAGGTACGTGGAATGTAGGAACATTGACAGGTAGGAGTAGGGAGTTAGCAGAAGTTTTGAAGAGAAGGA
>JAIPRL010000955.1:41492-103965 GCA_025469235.1 Pemphigus obesinymphae | reverse complement strand
TATCACGGCAATGATATCTTAACTTTAAATTAAACCGTTATAGAGCGTTAGCTATGCCAGATTTCCATTTATGAAACTTTTGCGACCCGTTCCCCTCTACACCCTCCATCTAAGCGATACCAGTCCATAGTATCTTAGTCCGTGACCATAAGGTATATCGTGTGTTTTTCACTCGTTACCATTATGACCAAAATATACCAAGAAGTTGAATAAATTCAACTTTTGGACGTGTGGTTACCTAATGGTTATAGAATCCCGCCAATTTCGGTGTTCATATCATATAAATGATAATAATTCATTATAGGCATTCATTATAGATCATTATTTCTGTTATTATAGGAATTCATTATATATAACTTATTATTTTATATCATTTTAATTTGAAAATTTGACTTATGAAAGCAGAAAAACTATTTATTTTGTTTACATATCATAATATCACCAAAAACCAAATACGAAAAATAGCGAGGGAACACAATTTGATAATAGCTAACCACTACGGTTGAACGATGTTCTACTTTGGTATACGGAAATTATATAGCGCCACAAAAACAACAATCACACGACACGGTGTAGTGTGAATCCGGCTATAATTACAATAATTTAACATATTTAAAAGAAAATGAAAAATAAGAAAAGAAACCCGGGAAACAATGTTCTGTGATATTGTGATAATAATTTATAGATTGGTTTCAATGATAAGGTAACACGACACGGCTAACTATGAACCATACGTCACGCAATATGACATAGAACAACACGACACGGCTAACCTGTGAACCACCGAATATTCTATGGAGCAACTCTATGCTTATCTTATCTCATATTTTTGTTTTATCATTTTATCAATTTAAATTATTATTTGTTATCACTTGGTCAAATTCTAATATCTAATTCTAACAATAAAAGTTGTATTTACAATATTGTGGTAGCACAGAATAAAATATTTCTTATTCTGTGGTGTAACTGAGTGTAAGTATAAAATAGTAAAACTTAGATAATATTTTCTTTTTTACATTTTATTTAATTTTCAATATATTCATTAATTTTGTAGTGTTGTTTAATTATGCTATAATTTTTAAAATTTATGATTACCCATATAATACCTATATATATTTTTTATAGTTTATGCTATTCATGTTACTTTTATGTATCTCACTAAAACATTTAATAAACTATGTCCGTTGGGTCATTTATATCCAATTTCTAATTTTGCCTGCCGTCCTTCCACAACAGTCATGCAGTAAGTTTTACATAATATATTTTATAACATTTATCTACCATCTCTCATTATTCAGGAAAAACCCATTTTCAGGCTTTAACCTGAAGAATTACATGAATTACATTAGACCTTTTGTACACTGCAAAAATGATAGTAAGTTACAAAGATGAGTTAAATAAAGCTAATCTTAACAATGTTTTTCATTTTTCAGAAAAATACAAATCATTTGATTTTAGTTTACTATCATATAATGTATTGGCTCAGGAATTACTAGAAAAAAATGCTTTTTTGTATGATTGGTCAGATACACTTGTATTAAACTGGGACTACCGAAAGAAACTTTTGCTAGATGAAATAAAACAATTTAATGCTGATGTAAGTATTTAATATAGTATTATCATAGGTAATATCTACCTATAATTTATTGTTCTACTTGATTATTCTTTACTAAATGTAGATAATTAAACATAACAATTTTAATTTTGAACTTTTATGTCTAATCCAATTTTTAATATTTATTATCAATACTTATTAAATTTAATTAGATACTAATTTTGAACTTCTGGAAATGCTTAGATATACTTACCGCTATGTTAAAAATGAAGTTTTTTTTAGCAAAATACATAAATACATAAATACACAAATTAACATAATATAAATTTAGCATCTATTTTTGATTTTAATTGTATACTTGTATCAGAAGGTCAAAAATTAGGTACATTTATTGGGTCACATATATATAAAGTTTGAGAGCTATTAATTATATTACAATAGTCATAGGTACCTACTTAAATATTTATTAAATACAAATTATTAGTGTACCTATTATATCTTTATATTATTAAAAATGTATTGTATTTGTTTTACATTTCTATAGTTATTTAGCTAAATATAGATAAATAGGTAGCTTGTAATTTATAAATAATATTAATTATTACAAATTAAGTGTGACTTAATAAAATATAATAAATTATTAAGTTTGCGTAATATAGCAAATATTGGTTTTTTATTGGAATTGGTTATAATCAAGGAGCGGATTTTAATGAAAAATGAATTTTTTAGTAGGTTATCTAGGGCAATGCTTTCCAAGTACAAAATTCAATTCATACATCGTAGAATTTAAAAATGAAACTTTTACTTTTTATTTTTTTAACATTTTGGGTTTTAATGAATTTTTCGAATTTTTTATATCATTTTTTCACTTTTAGGGCATTTTTTTTATAAATATTTTATGTTTGGAGTATGAATAAATAAATATAGGTAATATATACAATTTAATGTAGAATAAAAAATTTTATCAATATTAAAAAAATATTTATCTTGTTTCGTTAATTAGTCATTTTTAGTACCTAAGTAAGTACCTTCTCAAAGTTTCAATAATATCCCTGATATCAATAATACAGAGGTATAATATAATTGTATATAATCTCGATAATGTTAAGTTACAATATAAATTTTCAATAACCGCAAATAATTAATATAAATTAATTTTAAATAGTTTTTTTTTTTTTAAATAATATACAAAATTGCTCACAATTGTTTTTTGTTAAATTTAAATACATTAGGGTATTTTTTTTAGTGCGTTTTTTAATATTGTGGCATTTTTACGTAATTAAATTGTATTTTTTTAGGACATTTTTCTGAATTTTTAGGGCATTAAAGTCCGTAATCTTGTTATAATAAATTATATGATTTTTATGGTTGGGTATTTATATAAAATTGTTATGTAGAACACAAAAATATATATATATACATAACCTATTACCCATATATATATAATTATAAATTATTGTATTAATATTATTCTTACCTTGTTATCTTCATATATCTACTGGGCAATATAGTAAAATCACGCTATGCAGAATTTAAACTGTAGTGAATAATATTAAATTTAATGTTAAACACTTATTACTAAATTGAAAGAGTGAAATATTCTCAAAGATTTCTCATAAACTTTTTGAAAAAATTATCTGACAAAAAATATACAGTGATTTTAATTATCTTGAGAAAATAACTTGTTTGTCAGGCAATATTTTACTAAAACATTATAAGATACATTTTAAAATAATAATTTTTTGAAATTTGATAATTATTAGTCTTTAAATTTTATATTGAACTAATGAACCTTTTTTTATGGTCTGTTTAACATTATTTTACTATATTGTCCATTAGATAACTGGAAATAGCAAATGAATTTTCTCAAGTAATAAAAGTTTCGTTCTCTAATAAATTATAAATACATAAAATACCTAGTCTTAAATTAAGAAGTTATAATATTAATATTTGAAATAATTGTTTTTATCATTTGTCTATACCATGGTAATAGATAACTGGTTTATCCATTATCTTATATATGAGTAGTGCATTTTTGTGGGTGTGGACAGAATTGCGGCTAACATGATGTGATATTAGGAACAGTGCATTATTCTCACAGCAACCATCATGATGCGAAAAATTTATGAAAATTGAAGTAATTACATTGACATTGCTGTTTTGCTACCAATATAAGAAGAAATGTTGAAACTGTTTTGAATACAGTAATACTGTATCTATATAGACCTGGTATTTGACAATATAACAAAAATTTATTTCTACATAGTGATATTCTTAGCTAAGACAAATTATTTTTTAATATTCTTTAAGCTATTTATTATTAATAAATTAAGTGTAATTAATTTTACACAACTTAATGTCATTTGACATTTGTTATTTTAGATCATTTGTTTTCAAGAAGTACAAGATTCTCATTCAAATTGGTTTTTAAAACAATTATCAGATTTAGGTGAATTATTTTTAACATTATTATACTTTTTTTTTGTTAATACTATTAAAACTGGCATTTTATTTTAGGTTATAATGGAGTATATAAAAAACGAACTCGTATTCACTGTGATGGCTGTGCCATTTATTACAGAAATGACAAGTTCATACTTAAAGAAAAGGTCACAGTAGAATATAACCAACCCGGAGTAAATGTATTAGATCGTGATAATGTTGGTATTGTATTGAGATTGGCACCACGGCATAATGAAGAGGAAAATTTTATTGTTTCAACTACACACATTTTATACAACAAAAAAAGACACGATATAAAGTTGGCACAAGTACATTTGCTACTTGCTGAAATTGAGCGTGTATCATACAAAGGATACAAAAAGTAAAACAAATGTTTTTATTTTCTGTACTGTTATTAATATTATTTATTAATTTTGATATAGAAATGGCAATACCACTATTAATGTTTATTATCCAATAATTTTGACTGGGGATTTCAACTTGGAACCTAATACTCCTGTTTATGATTTTTTAATCAATGGTGCTTTATACTACAGTAATTTGCAAAAACCAACACTTTGGTTTCAAAATCATCAAAGTGGAAGAGTTGACATGGGAAATGAACTTATTCCCAAGAGTTTAGGCATTACTGAAAATAGTCAACATGCAGACATTTTAGAATTAAGAAAAATAAATAATCATAGACGACAGACAAATGATAGTCTTTATTCAAAGGTAATTTAAATATATATTATTAGAATTAAAGTAATTATAATGTGCAATTTTAAATTTAAATAAAATATAAAAATACATATGTTGAAGTTAGATATATGTTAAGATGTAGACTTCTAGAGTTATTTTGAGTGATCATTAATAAAGAAAGAATAACCAAAGGTGTGTGTGAATGTAATTGAGGACAAGTTTGAAGGTGCAAGTACAAGATTAAGGAGTTTGTATGGAATAACAGGATTTTAGTGTCAGAGTAGAAGTGTATCAGGGTTTGGCTTTAAGTTCTTACTTATTTTCCTTGATAATGGATGAAATAGTAAAGAATATATAGCTTGAGGTACTATAAAGCATGCTGTTTGCAGATTATAGTGTTAGTAGAAGAGAGTCCTGAGGATGTGTATGGTAAACTTAAAGAGTAGTGAGAAACTCGTAATAGTAATCTTATTAGAGGTAAATGAGAATATATAGAGTATGATTTTACTTTTTAGTGAAAGGGAACGAGGAGTGAATAGAGAAAAACCAATAATGAAGTTAAAGTGAAGGAGGTGAGGTTGAGAGGTTAAAGTATACATTTAGGATTCATTCTGCTGAAGGATGGTAATTTTGAGGAAGATATAAAATAAAGGATTAAATATGGATGAATGAAGTGGAGAGAAGCGTATTTTGTGTGACAAAACGATTCTGATTAGGTTAAAAGGTAAATTTTATAAGACAGTGATGAGGCCTACAATAATGTATGGATCAAAATGTTGAACAGTGGACAGGAAGATAGAATAGAGGATTAGTGTAGCAGACATGAGAATATTAACGTGGATGAATGAGTATCTTGAGAAGATGTAATAAAAAATGAGTATATAAGAGATAGTATAAGAGTGGCTTCAATTGCATTAATGAAAGAATAGATTGAAATAAGTTAGCGTGTTTATTAAAGAAGGAAAAGGCAAAGGCAGTAAGATTAGTATAAGAAATGTTGTATATAAAATAGGTGAATAAGAGGTATGGATATATAATAAAGATATTAGGTGTGCGGGTGTAAGTAAGGAGAATGTAAGACATTGAGTTAAGTGAATGTGAAGGACTAAGATGACCGACTCAAAATAGTTGGGAAAGACGCTAAAAATGATTGCAATTACTTGCTGAATATCTTCAAAATGTTAACACAGATTTTATATAATCCCAAGTACCAAATAAACATACCTACTGCAGGTGATTTTATAGATTTTTTCATTTTATTTCAATCAACAATATTTTTTGTTTTACTATATATTTTGTGAAGTTAAATATATTTTTATACATTATAATTATTATATCACTTTTGGTTTCTATATAAAGTATAGAATATTTTTTGAGTCTTATCTGTTTCTTTTTGACTGTTCTTTATAATTTGTCATAGTTACTATGGAGATTGCTGATTTGATAATTTTGATTGTTACCCTATAATAATCGTTTAATATCTTAGATATCTGTAATTTTAAGACACTTGAAGAGTGTTTTTCTTAAATTTTTTTCAATAGGATTTATTAATAATTAAAATTTTTTTTTTTTTATTAATACAGATCAATTTTAATATTATTGACCATTTTGTTTTTAAATATACTATATGTATGGTATATATATTACTATAAGTTTATGTTTAATTGGATATATAAGGTTTATTTATGCTTGTAATTATCATTTTTTCATTAAGTAGACCAGTGATTTTCAACCAATGTTCCATAGTACACTAGTGTGCTGCGAACTTGTTATAAGTGTGCTATGGCCTGTGACCGCAGTATTATTATAGTGCTATTTTTTAAATTAAAATTTCCCATACTATTATTTAGATTTGATATTCTAGCAATTAATATACAATAATAATATGATTGAATTCAAAATCCATTTTCATATATTCATATCTAAAATTTCAATTTTTATATTACAATAATATACAATGAAGATAAAAAGTTCATATCTTTTTCTGATAATCATAATGACATAATCTTAATATATCAGAAAATACATAATAAATGTAAAAAAAAAAAAAATTCAGACTACAAAAAATAATGTAGTTGCTTTGTCGACCTATGTATTCTGTCAATGAAATTACTGAAAATAATAAAGCCAAATACTACATTACATTTTAGATTCTGAGTAGAGTAAGGTAGATATTAGTTTTTTTTTCTTGAAACAACTTTTCGATCGGAAGATTTGATCTAATCGTTCATGTGTACCCATTTCTGGTAGTAAATTTTATTTTAATGGTTCTTTGAAGAGGTTATTTTTCAAATTTTAATAAAGAATATAGAAAATTTACTATAAATAAAGTAAAAACACGATTCCGTATATTATATACATTTTTGTTATTTCTTCATAATTTTGAAAATAATGATTCTAAAATTTTTTAATTTACACTGAATTTAGTACTATATTAATGGTGATAATATTTTCAGTTTTTTTTTTTCTAATTTTGTGCTATTTATTGGAATTAAATTTTTAAAAGTTTCAAAATCCTAAATAAAAGAGATAGTTTTAGATTTTAGAAGCCAAAATTTTAATCCATGTTTAAATGTATCATGTTCAAAAATCTCAAAAATTGTTAGTAACAATTTTTTTATTACCATTTAATGTTTTTCAATAACATTAATTATTTCGGTATGAAATGTGTTCGTAATTCTTGAAAGAATGGATTTAAAAATTTGAAATTTTACAGAGAATTGTTTTATAGAAAGAAATTATTTATCATTTCAAATCCAGTATCCTACCTGATGATAAAAGTACTTTCATTCCTTACTGATTGGGTTATAAATAGGACATTCATTTTATGATTATTTCTAAATAATTATATTTAAAATTATGTTATTTACTGCATTTTACTATAAATACTTTTTTGGTTATAAATTTTATTTATTTTTTGATACTTTCAGTTATATCATAGTGAAAGAAAAAATTACCAACTATCAACTTCATCATTATCAAATGACCTTAAGTATATTCATTTCTATTTAAATTTTTTATATAAATGTTTTGTGTATTTAAATTAAAAAATGTTTGTCAGGTTTGAGACTGGAAACTTGTATCACAACCTTATGTTTTCTACTGTGTACAATAACAACAGTTGTTCTACGTATCATGACCGCTGGACTATTGTGGATTACATATTTTACTCGTAAGCTATTTTTAATTAATAATAATAAAAATATCTTGTACATTGAAACACTTAACGCTTAATATTTTAAAAATTTTGTAGACGTACAAATTTAAATTTGAAAGCTTATTTGAAACTTCCAAATGCAGCAGAGTGCCAACCAATATTGTCAATGCCCAACAGAGTATCGCCATCAGATCATCTACCTCTGTTTGCTATATTTAGCTATCCAATACAATAATTTATGTAAAATCTCTAGTATGTGATTTTGTTTTGTTTTTTCTAAATTCATTAATAAAAGTTCTACATTGAAAATAATAACAATTTTTTTTTTATATAATATTCTATTCCTTTAACTATTTAAATGAAGAGGCCTCCACGTTACATGATTCTAAAGAGTATTTATTATTCTTTCTTTGTACAAATATTTTCTTTTACAAGTCATACATTAGTGTTAGTAACCCACATCAAAAGTATATAGAGGGCCATTACTTGCAACCATATGTATAATTTTCCAAACTATTTTACAACCACGCAAAATATATAATTTTTACTCAAATAGACTATTCTAATTCCTTCAGAATATCGCAATAACTAGGTACATCAACTTCAATATTTTTTTTTATGTTCTAAATTTCCATGACATTTTTGAAAGAATGATTAGGGCGCTTTTTAAAAATGGTTTTTATTTAATTAAATATTTATGTTCAAAATGTTAACAATTTTGAAAACTTTAAATGGTTTAAATTATAAATAAAATATGAAAATGAAAAATGTGACTTGTTTATTTCCTCGAGTAAGTAATTAAGAATATATATATATACTATATATTATATAGGTATGTTTAAAATTATTATTGGGGAAGCTATTGTATCATACTTGTTGGAATTTAAATGATTAGTTTTAACCAAAAAAATGGTAGTTTGGAGGCTCCTTAAGTATAACTATTAATTTATATATTTATTAAAACGAGGATTAAAATTAATTTAACAATATTTATTTAATAATAATAGGTACTTTTATAAAAAAAATATTAATAATACTTAATACTGTTTAATGCCATTAACTGTACTTATATGAAATTTTTAATTATAATAATAATTTATTAACAACTAATTTCTTAAATTTTTGATGATTAAAAGTAATTAATAATAAATAATTAATTATTTTATGTATTTTGGATATACCTATGTGTATCGATGTTTTCGGTTATGTATCAACGTTTCGGTTTCATCTATAGAAATATGTTTGCCACAGCAGAACGGTAAACGTACCTCTGAAGATGAAACTTACAATGGATCCAAAATGCCAATACACAACAACAAAAATGAATAGATATATCCAAAAAAAAAAAAATACATTAACCCATGAATGAGCTAACAAATTCATAATTCTTATTATTAATTATTATCAAGTTATAATAATAAACAATAATAATATAAATAACACATTTGACATAACATTTTATTTATATAAAATAATATAAATTACATAAGTTCTTCGTATGTATAACAATGTGTTTAAAAAAGTTAATGGATTACTGTGATGATGTTTGATGGCATCAAAATTTTGTATTTGTAATAAAAAATTTTGACATAGGGTAGTATTATATTGATGCCATGAAGACAAGTGTTCATGATTGATGGTATATGCATACATTAAGAACTGATTTCCAGTATAAAATTACCAATTAATAATAAATTATATTTCAAAAATGTATTATTGATATTATTTTTAATATTTTATTATAGTATTGTGTATTTAATATATTTATATTACATTTTTAGATAATAAAAATGTTTAATTAAATATCATTGACCAGGTAAAAATTAAAAATAATAACGTAACTCCATTGTTAGAAATTGAACACGAAACGTATTTTAGATTTGATTGACGATTAGTATAAAATATATAATATAGGTATATATTTTTATATTTGAGGATTACCCATAGAATCAGAGAACACAGTGTTATTTATTATGGAGTATAGTTAGTTGTAGTTACTAGCAGGGGTTAAAGTGGACATACGCACACACATAGGGACTCAGTCCCCTTATCACTAACAATGGTTAAGACGTGTCCCCTTTAACAATGTCTCCGTAAGATATTCCGTAAGATATTCCGGGACGCTCAAATTCAAACCAAAAAAATAATTAATCTATATAGTTCAGATTTCCTTTGTAATATAGTTTTTTAATTTTTTAATTAAATATTCAAATATATTATTTTAGTTTCATCAAATATCAAGATAGAATCTTAAGCCGGTCCCACACGATTGGTGTACCTACCTATTTGGCCAGTATGCACCAGTCGTGTTATTTTAAAATATACATCTATACCTATATTAAGATAATAATAATATTATATGTTATGATATACAATATGATATGTAATAATATATATTTTTCAGGCATGTTTTATTTTTATGAATTTTTGTTATTTAATGTTAAAAAAAATATATAGGTAGGTACCTACTAAAGAAAAGAAAACGTTTGTTCCATTTAAGTAGGTAGGTAGGTATTTTATAATTGTTTTATTATATAGCTCTTATATATAATATATATACCTATATATATCTTTTTATTAAATAACGTAAAATTGGACTTCATATATTATATACCTACATAGGTACACAGCGTGATTGTTTAAGCATGCTCACTATGGCCGTTCAGAAGAAAGATTTTTTTGTGTGGCGAGGTGGGGGGTAAAAATATGAAAAAAATAATATATAATATACCTACTTCTCTTTAAAATTTAAAATAAACAGAAAAAAAAGGTATTCAACTTTTTCTCCATTTTGCCGACTAAAATTAATAATTTAGTTTGCTGACTTAAAATTCCGAAAAATACTTCATCACTGCTTAATTTTCTGACAAAATTCGATTATACTTCATTCAAAATGCGAACAAACGAAAAAAAAGCCTTTTTCTTTTATTTTCCGGTTGCTTTCCCCGAAGTACATCCCCCCCACCACCACCACAGGACAGCAATGGTAATCAACCGCCCCTTTTAACCGTGTATAATGCGTACATTTGAATTTTTCTTGTTCAATTTAAAGCGCTAATATTTTTGTGCAATAATTAATATATTGATATGTTAATTCTGTGACAAAGTTCGACGTTGAATTTTTTATCAATTATAATATATATTTATTTTAATAATTTATTTTATCTATATTCTTTACACGAACATCCGTACAAAATACCATAGAGTAAAATGCAAAATATTATAATTATTAAAGATTATTATTATAGGTATACGAATATATTTGTATGTTATTGTATATTATATATAAATTATTGTCTGCACAGAATAGATAAATAATATATATCTATGATTATGTTAATTTGTGATATCACAATTTAAGATAATATACAATCACAGTTATGTATAATATAATGTGATATTATACATATCTGTCACGATTTAAGATAATATTATCTTAAATCGTGATATCTGTGTATATTTAAGATAAAAATTAAATCATGTCCCGGCGTGTACAGACTGAGTATACAACTTACCGTAATAGGCACAGAACATATTATAATAGGTTAAAAACATGTAATAGGTTATGTATATTTCAAAATATTGTACCGAACACCTGCACTTTAGGAACCAAAGAACATCATTCTTCTTCCATGACTGTACATCGTTGACTCCTAGGTGGTGGTAATCACACTAAAATAGTGCCGACTTATCGTAATTTTCCGTCTCTTTTTTTGTGCTGTTGTGTCGCCCGAAGGCTCAGTAATTTTTTTTTGAATTACAAATTAACTATTATTTCTTACGTTACTTACGTACACTTTTCTCATTTTTAACTCATATTTTTAAGTAGTATAGTTAATTTTGTTATTCGTTCTGTTAACAAAGTAAGTATATCATATTAATGCTTTAACGTTTGTGCGACCAAAGAAACTGTTGTACTACACAAAACAACTCACGAGGTTTTTTAGGTTAATTTCTGACTGTGTTAACAAGATGTCATCAACACTGCTCACGACGGAATAATTTTCATTTTTGTGTAATTAAGTTTCCATTTTTTTTTTTTAAATTTTAGTTCTGTTTTGAATCATGGCCGATATTGAAGATACCCACTTTGATACCGGAGATTCTGGCGCTTCAACAACGTACCCAATGCAATGTTCGGCTCTGCGAAAGAACGGATTCGTCATGTTGAAAGTAATGCTCGTAATTCATACTATCCATTATTTAAGACTCGTTTATTATCTAGTCTAGTCTTATTATGCTGGTTGTAAAATTATTTACTATTTTATTTATTAAGGTTTTTCGTTCTTATATCATAAATACTTATAAAATAAATTAAAAATTTGTATATGTACATTTGCCGAACTACTACTTCCCTTATGTATCACAAAAATGTTTTGTCTATATTTGAATACCCAATTCAATTTTGATACAAAAAATATCAACGTAAATAACAATTTATGTAGAAACATCGAAAAAGATTAAATTTTGATTACTAACATAATATATATAATTTTAAATGTGATGAGCAACTAGTTCATAGTAACATGATTTGACTATGGCCTAGTTTACACCACGGGTACTATACTGGTGCGCACCAAGCCGGTCTGCATCAAACGTTTGATACGTCCATGTTTACACCGAGCGTATTATCTTTTTGTTATCAAAACATAACATTCAATTATTTGGAATTATATAAAATTAGAAGTATGATATTTAAATTTAAATTTCTGCTATTATCACCCAGAAAAAACATGAAAAAAACCAAGCAAATTTAACATAACCTTAAATAAATGATTTTTGTGTTTGGTGTGCCTCAAATTTGGTCTGATACACCTTGCTCGATCGTATCAGACTATATGGACACGCTTCTGTTTACACCAAACCCTTAATGCGGATTAAATACTTGGTATTAAGTACACAGTGTAAACTAGGCCTATATTTACAGTAGTCTGTTTCATTCAAAAATATAAATAAATAACGCCGTGTTTATTAGCCCAGACATTGGGTATATAATGCGTTCCCGGACACTGCAGATGTACATGTATTTATGTACCTATTCATTGTAACACTAAATAAAATAAACATTTCACATGCCTATTATTTTAATACCTTTATATTCTTCACTCAATTCAAAATATTTAAGTAATTCACTTTAATACACTTAATAATGAAAAATTAATTTTAAGTGCATATTTGTGAAATTTTGGTATAAATCTAGCGATTTAAAATGTTTTTTTTTTTTTTTTGCTAAATGTGTGTTTTTATTCAAATTTTGATGGTGAAGTCAAATTTTGTCGGTCGAACTTGCTTTCAAACTTATAAGGAAACTCTTAATTTTATAACAGGTTAACTACCATGGCATTTTCAATGCTTATAACACATTACTAAGTGTACCACTTCTGGTACACGGCTGAACATTATTATTGTGCTACATGTACCATTTAAGATACACTCAAATCATTGACATTAATAACAGTATGCGCCTTAATGGGTACACATAAATGCAATTTTTCTATAAGAGATGTTTGTGTGGCCTCCTAGTAATGTTTTAGAAAAAATAGTAAATCAAATTTATAATTTTTCAATGGGTTAATCAACATTTTCATTAATGACATGATAATAAAATAATAATGTGAAATAAATAAATGATTATAAATCTATTTATATATTAATGCAATAATTTTGTGAATATATTAATATACCTAATACATTTTTTTTTTTTTTTTGCTAATATGTATTTCTTTACGCTTAATAACATAATAAAAACAGATCTAGAATCGAACAAAGATACATTAATATTTAAAAAAAAAAAACTAAATTTATATTAAAATACTTAGGTACCTAAGATAGGTATAAGTAAAAAAGTAATAATTATTACTATCAATTTGAAAAATACCATTATATATATATATACTTGTTAAATAAAAAATACTTTTTAAATTGTTGTAATTTATATTTATTTAGGCTCGTCCATGTAAAATTGTTGATATGTCAACATCAAAGACTGGTAAGCATGGACACGCTAAGGTTCATTTAGTTGGCTTGGATATATTTTCTGGTAAGAAATATGAAGATATTTGTCCATCAACTCACAATATGGATGTACCATTTGTCAAACGTGAAGATTACCAGGTAACTAATATAGTAATGAAGTTTTACCTTTAAGGAAACAAGTATTAAGTAATAAAAAATTATTGTAAAATTTTGATTAGGTAATATAGTACTAGTTGTAAAGATTAATATTTATTATATTAGATGTCTCTCTTGATTTGAAGATAGAATTTTATTGAGGGGATGTTGATATCCATATTTGTTATTTTCCAACTAATTTGGATCTTCCACTCCATATTACCTCCACTTTATTTTTGGTGTTCCTCCTCTTTCCCCTTTCTTTCAATATCCATTATTTTAAATAAATCACGACATATGTTGTATATTGAAACCTTGCTACATAGTATTTTTGAAAACATCTTAAGAAGACGCTATACTAATGATTTTTAGTAATATAAACATGTCATTGAAAAACAAACAAAATTACCTATAAAAATAATTTTAGAATTAAAACATTTATTATCAAATATATAAAGAATAAAATATTGATAACGATCTCTTTGGTATTAAAAAAATATATGATTTTTTATACATATAATATTGAACAATATAATTAAAATACGAGATTGTCTCTTAAATATTGTTCTTTATTAATTTTATAATATCTGTATTACTATTTATTATATTATTATTTATATATATATATATATATTATATTATATATTAGTATTTCTAAAATAATTTTAAAATGCTGTTTTGTATGTTTTTGAACACATCTTAATTATTTAACTAAAAAAAGTGATACGAGTATGGGACTATTTTTAAATTACTTTTAAAATTTATTTTAACCTTTTTTTAATTATTTAAGTTGAATCATTTTCTTTTTTTAAAAATATATACTGAACCCCTTAAAAATTGACAGTGTGGCATCTAGCCTTTTTGTAAATTACTAAGATAAAAAAGTTACATATAATTAAAAAATCAAAAACTAATAAATAAATAATACTAAACTTTTTTCTTTTTCAATATTTTTTTTTTTTGGAAGATATTCTTCTATTTAAACTTTATTCAAACTTTATTTAATCCAAAACCCACAATATTAGAGAGAGACAATGTTTTTGTAGAAAGAGCGTAACCCACAAAAAATATAAAAATAATGTTGGAAAAGAGTGTATATGAACTTCGGGTTTTAATGAATTCAGGCAGACATATTACTACAAAATTAATAATAAATGTTGTTTTAAGAAAAGTGTATACCACACAAATAACTTACAACTTTTGCATGAAATAATATTGTAATATTTTTTTCTATTGTAAACGTGATTATTATTATATGTTTACTCCAAATCAATATTATCTAAACCATCGGTTTGTTCCCTCTTTATTATTCTGTATCTAGATACCGGTGCTCGTGTAGATAATGCATACATAAAACAACCGTGTAAACATTTCCTACCCGGTTGTCTACTGTACATGCTCCTGGACCTGTAAATATGTTCCAATTTTTACATTTTGATATTTGATTAGTTTTGTTTTTTAAGCATGTATATTGTATACACATATTGGGTACAATATATTACATTGTAACTCATGTTTTTATAATTATTGTTGAAAATTAACAAAATATAAAATAAAATATTACTATTGCTTAAATATTAAAACTTAGAATAATAATCCTTCAGTCTGTACTAAAAATAATGATATAATAAAATTAAATATAATAGGTACTTTTTATAACAATATTAAATATTATTTAATATTGATCTGTAAAATTAATAAAAATTTAAAAAAACAATTCCTAGTGAAGTAAAAGTATGTGAAATTTTGATTTATAACAATTTTCTAACTTTCACTTTAGGCAGTTTTCCTTATGCTTAAAAAAACTACTGAGAAAATCAAAAATTAACATTTTTAAATACCAACTACAATATTTTTAAGAAAATCTTATCAGAAAGATTTGAATCAAATATCAAATGTTGAAAATGTAAAGTTGATTCTTATTTACAAATCCAGGTACATGCTCAAATTTGACAACCGAGTAGGAAATATTTACACAGTTGGTCCATGTACGCATTATCTATATGAGATATTTATATATGTTTTTACTAATAGTTGTGGTTAATTGGCAAAACAAATTAATGATGCACATTCTAGTAGAGAATGTCTGAATCTTTCTATTCGGGGCGAATTATAGGTTTACATTGACTTGACGATTTATATTATAAAGCTAATGTTTTTTGTGTATTACTTTTTAATATTTTTTTTTGCACTTTGGGACTATGGAAACATTTTACATAATATGTAAATATACTATAAATGGAAAAAGCCATATTTAATAACAATTTTTTAAATAATTGTTGCTTAGTAAACATTTGAAAATAAAATCTCATATTAAACATTAATAAAATACTTTAATATTTTAGTATTTATACCTGGTTATTTGCTAATAGATTCTTTCTAATAACATAAATTAATTTGACATAAAAGCAACAAAAAAAAAAAAAACCAAAATTAAATAAATTATTAACTTTTATTACAACAAAATATTTTAGTATAAATCGCTTAACCAGCCACCCTATTTTTTATTTCTTATTGTGTTTGACGTAATTAAATACCTATTTCAAAATTAAAATCAGAAAAATTTGGCTATTTTTATTTTTTTAAGTTATTACAATTTGAAATTAGTGAGTTGAGCATATTTCTGTATGCCATGCGCTATATGACTTAAAATTGAAATTTTCAATTTTCCTTTTAATGCATATCTATGTATTTTAAATGTTTTAACAAGTTAAGAGCATTAATCAGAATATTTTATCAGCTGGACTTTGCTCTGAAATTCACCTACCTACTTACCATTTATGTTGGGCTGAAACAAATTTCTTTGCCTTTTTAAAAAAATGGTATTATGTATAAAGTAATATACATATAGTAAATAAAGCCATTCTTAATTAACTATTAAGTAATAACTTTTAATTGTTATAAATATGTACTTAATAAAACTTATTTTTTGTACAATCATAGATTACATAATAAAATGAATAACTTCAAATATATAGCCAGCTGCCCGTATAAGTCCTGAATCAGTAGTTGGGAATTTGTAGCACCATAGTGTAAAGTAGCGTGTGTTAATTTGTTTTCCTAATTTGATAATAAAAATTTCCTCTAAAATAATAAAAATAATAATAGTTAATATTAATGTTAGCATTATTACCTAGTTTATTTTATTGTATTTAATATATTAAGCATTAATAAGTAATTTGCGCTCTAAAAATTGCATCAGAATCCTGTTCAATAATACCAAATAATAATAAGTGCGATTGAAAAATAATTATGCAAGAAGGTATCACATAAAGTATTAAAAACACATTTTTAAGTAATAATTACATAGTTTTTAAAATATTTACCTCTTAAAAAATGTATTTTCTACAAAACACTAGGTATAAATTATACATTTAATCAAGAATTAAGATTTGAAGGGTGCCAAACTCGCACAGTGAATTGGGTGGTCCGATCATAGTGTTATTTTATATAAATTAGTATCATTTTTAATTTAATTTATTTTGTTCATGTAATTAAATATTAGTTAAACTAAGTAAATCAAATTAAAATATTATTCATTATATAATATTTTCTTATTCTATTTTCATTAGTTGACTGACATATCAGACGATGGCTATTTATGTTTGATGTCTGACAACGGTGATTTACGGGAAGACTTGAAGATTCCTGAAGGTGAAATTGGTGGTCAGTTAAAAAATGAATATGATGCCGGAAAAGAGCTTTTGGTAAGTTTAAAATAATCAATAAAACGCGATTCACACTTGTCTGGCACAGCATTATGAAACTTTGTTACTATTCTATGTAATGAGGTAAGTGTTAGTGGTTGCTGGACACTTTACAACATTCTTGTTGTAATCAAAAATATTTTGTCTGTTAAGTGTATAATCTGTTAAGAGTATACATATGGCGGCTGGCTGACAATTATTTTCTATCAATTTGATTTCGCATGAAATTTAGTACATTATAGGTATATATTTTATTTTAATTTTATAATTAACTATAGTTAAACTAAGTATGCCTAACTATATTTTTCGGACTTCCAGTACCAGTTAAAAACAAAAATTGGTGCTTATACTCCTATTTGCCACTAAAAAGAGAAAACTAAAATATTATAGCATTGATATAATAGTATACAATAATATTTAAAATTATTAATTAAATGTATTGATATTTTTATATTAAGTCAAATCAGTGATATTAGAATAATTATGTGCCGGTTGTTACCGGTCAATGTGAATTAACTGCAGTTTCCATGAGTGCATGTATGTCCGTACCGGACAAATGTGAATCGTGCTAAAATGTATAAATCTTAAATATATTTTATAACATACTTTATATTTTCAGTGTACTGTATTGAAGTCCTGTGGTGAAGAATGTGTGATTGCCATTAAAACAAACACAGCTTTGGACAAATAATGCTCACAAGTGACTAATATGGATGAGCTGAACATTTCTTTTAATATACATATATTTTTTTTTTTTTTTCTAAGTGGCTAAACAATTTTCAAATTGTCTTTTTAATAATTAAACCCTAGGAAATTAATAATGAATTGTAAAATTTTATTAATAACATATTTGAACAATTATCAATTTTCAGATTATTTACGCTATAATTTAAAAAGTTATGGCATTGATATTTAAGAAAAATAAACATTGTTTTTACTTTTTAAAAAGTTGTTAAAATATGAACTATGGGTTGATTGAACCAGATTTTGAAATATAAACAACCGAGTCACTAACGTTAAATTATTGGATTTTAGTTACATTTAATTATTGTTAATAGCTATCCTATTTCCCTTCCTAATGCAGAAAATAAATTCTTGTAGAAGCGAAAGATTCAATTTAAAATACTAATCTTATTTAATGAAACTAAAAAGATTATGAAAAAAGTAATTCATTTTTAGTAAGTTAATTTATTAGATATTAATATTATTATATTGTGCATTATTAAAATTGGTATTAAATAAATTAAACATTTTAATAAGCATTCACCATGTTCAAGATCCATAATTATAATGTTTATTGTAATGTATATAAGTATTTAATATAATAATGTATTCATATTAGATTTTTTTTTATTTTAAGAAAATAATTTTATATTTTACTATTTTTTTTTTAATATTAAAAATAATCAATTCACATTAAAATTCATTCTTAAGGTGTTTTTTACATTTTAAAATATTCATATTTAAACATTTTTATTAATAATTTAATTATTTTTAAGTTATAATTGATAATACATACGTGTAGATTATTTCTCATAATTTAAATACTTCTAAAAAGAGGTATGACTTCATTTCGAAGGTCATATATTATATTACCAAGTTGTGAACAAAACATTTTAGGTATAATGTTACAGATAATATAAATTATCAATACAAATAATTATTATACTGTCGTAATTTTAATATCAAAATGTATGTAAAATGTATACTTGATATTAAGAATATTTTGATTTATATTTGCTAAACGAAATTATTCTAAAACAAGAATTTTAGAGTAGAAATTAAATTATTTCTCATTGATATTTTCTTGTTAACATAATTCCATAAATAATTTTAAGTATTTTGTACATTTTTTTTCCTTTTTAGATTTGTTGTATATTCATTGGGACGAAAAATATTTAGCATTTTAATGTACCTAATACATTTTTTCATGGCCTTATTAGAGGGGGCTTTTTTTTTTATTTTAAAAATGATTTTGTTTATCTAGAGCCAAAGTTATAATAAAAACTATTATGATGTGATATCTGAATTTTCTTTCCATTTATGCCACTGATATTAGGTACACAAATATTGGATTTGGCATTTGTATCACAACTATTTTATATTTTATCTTATATTTCTAATATTACAGTAAAATTACCTATTAGCAAATTTATAGACTAGATCATTATCTATTCTGTATGTAACGTCACCTTTTTTCCGAAATGATATTTTTAAAGAAATAATATTTAAATTATTGGATTTTAAAATAGTTATATCTACAACATTTACAGATAATTACCTCGATTACATTTTGTAATAAATCATTTTACTCTTAATAGTTGTGATAAAAAAGCTGAACGAATATTTCATAGATTATCAGTTGGTTAGACGAAGACAGCGAATGTGAAAAATAGGTATTGTCTTAACAAATATGAAATGATACTATGTGATCACAATTGTCTAATAGTATAATATACTATTATGTATTCAGTATTTAGGATAATAAATAAAATTTTTGATGATTATTTAAAATTGTGATTTAACTTATATACCTACTTATAATAATTTAATTTTTAATAAATTATAATGTTAATGCTAAAGTTACTTATTAAATTAAAAAAATGTTCATATGATTATGTTTAATTTTTTAGTAAATAACTTCATTAATATTGTGATACAAAATATAATAATAAAATGTAAACATTTGCAATAGTTTTTAAACAAATTCATTTTGATTTTGAAATAAGATTGAAATTAAGTGATATTAATGTTCTCGAAATACCTGGTTAAGTCTTCCAAATGTTTCATTGATGAATGAGAAATGACAGTCAAATTAAATCAAAGTATCGGGTTCGGTTTCAGCATGAAACCCAAAATTTTTCTTCCTTCATTTACAAAACCTAAATGAAAAACTATTAATAAATGTACTCATATATTTATTTGTAAGTTGAGTGCATTTTATAATAATGGGGCGTTAGCAAAATTTGAGAAATATGGTCAAGTTTTTCTTTAATTATACTTCCAAGAAAATTGATAACTGGACTACCTATCTATAAAGAATTAACTAGAACTAATTTGCTATCAAAAAAGCTCTTTACTCAAAAACTTATTAAAAAAAATGTGTAGACAAAAAGAAAATATGTTTAAATTTCTACACTACATTTCTCACTTAGCCCAGAATTTTTTTTAGCCAGTTTTAACATGTGTATTTCTGGTTGAAGGAGTTTTGGAGTAAAGATCTTTTTTAATAGTAAATTGGTTCTGGTTGATACTTTGAAGAGGTCATTTTTAAACAGAAATATATATTTATTACTGAATTGTAACTTAGGTTTTATGAACCAAGGTTCATAAAATGTCACATGTATCATAAATATAATAATATCAATCCAAAAATAATAATCCAACATGAAATGATATTAATAAATTTTGGTTTTAGCATGATAATTTAAACTTTTTTATTTAATATTATGGTAGGTTAGATTAAATTATCATTAATACCTAAGTTACCATATTAAGCTTTGTGAGAAATTAATTTATACTTTCTAATTGGGGTGAGGCTAGTCACCATGCAGTTTCCACTTATGCACAATTATATCATTGATTGACTTAATTAAATAAATTATTATACATATATTAGGTTATAAACAGATTTTTAATGCTAGAAATTTTGTTTTTATACTTCTATATTTTCAGAGGAAATAAATTTATTCATAATTCTTGAGCAATATTTTGATTATTGAGTGTTGGTACCCAAAAATTAATGATGGATAATTGAAATTTCTTATTTTGGATTTTTTTATAACTAACATTTTATGCTTCAGATTTACATTCAAAGGTAAAATTTATTATAGACCATGTACATAAATATTAGGTAAAGATTAAAAAACTTATGTTCATATAAATAACATAAACAACTAAGTAATAAATGATTAGGTTCATTTATTACATTAATAATGTGGGACATAATTTTAGTTGGGATTTAAAAAAAACATTTCAAACATTAATGTAACTAAGGTAGGTAAATCTGTAAATAAAGGCAGTATAAAAAATTAATAGTTTATTAATTATTAATAACGTAGAAAACAATTTTTATTTTCTTTCATCAAATATCAAGTTAATTAATTAATAGTTAACAAAGGAATAAGGAAAATAATAAAACATAAAATACCTATTATTGTTCTAGTATGTTTTTTCTATTAAATAACTGTAATACGGATGTTGCATACAAAATTATTTAGTAGTTGTGATTACAAACATTATATAAATATTTAGGTGACATACTTTTGACAAAAAAAAATTAATTAAAATACATTAAACAATAGAAAAGTGTTAAAAAGAGTAACATTTTAAGCATCTTTGCCATTTTCAACTGGTTGTTCAGTTTCCATTGGTTCAGTTTCTTTCTTCTCTTCGTCCTTGGGTGGAGGTGGTGGTTCTACCTTAGGTGCAGGCTTTGGTTTGTATAAAACTTTTATTACGTTTTCTTCTACACTATGTTTCTCTCTAACAAATTCATCTAGCTTGATCGGAATGTCTTTATATAAAGGTGAAGCAGATACTTGGGCTGCTTTTTCTTCCAACCATTTCTTGGCATTAGTGAGAGATTCAGCCAATTTGTCTACTTCAGCAGTGTCCAAGTGGTTAAACTGCTCTCCTCCTTTATGAAATTCATCAATGTCACTCTCGGCCTTTGAAATCAATTTAATAGCTTGTTCTTTTACAGAAGGGAAAGTGGTGTATTCAATTTTACGTCTTTTAATGGGTTCACCAACACTTTTTAACATATCCAATTTTTCTGTATAGATGTTTTTAATGCAATCTTCACCTTCCTCATATAACCAAATTTCTAGATCTTCCAATTGTTTAGAAATTTTTTCCCGGTCAGCATCAACTATGTAAGAAGCTAAATCTTCTTCATTAGAAATTCGACCTCTCATGTCATAAATGTATTCTTCCAGGCTGTTACGAACATCAATCCTTTCTTTTTCCTGACGATCAGCTGCAACCATTTTACCTTCCTGTTCAATATAATTATTCAAATCCATAGTTGAATACCCATGAGTTACTGAATCAATACGTAAATCAATTGTCTTAGTAATAGACTTTTTCTTTTCTTCTTTTTTTTCTTCAGATTCTGTTGGCTGAGGTTCTTTTTCAGATGATTCCATCGGTTCAGAAGGCGGGATTGGTTCATCTTGAACTTCAGACTTCTCTAAAAGCGTAGCACTACTTATGCTAAATATACCATGCAAGTTAACTCTGGCTTTAACTTTAACTTTTTGACTAGCACCATCTGTAGTTGGCTTGACATCACGAACTGTAAATTGGCCAATGTAACTATCAGCATAAGGGATAGGACCAGAATAATGAGCCTTTACAGTAAATGGAGCAAGTCTATAAAATGACAATATTTTTGAAAATGGAACAGCATGATTTTTAGGGAAAACTTCAGCACGGCCATCATCCGAATTGTCAGATGGTTCCCACAGGAGTTCAATTGGGAAACTCTGAATATCAGTTACACTGAAATCTCTTACTCGTACAGCTGGTGACAACATTGCACATTGCAAAGCACAACCACGAGATACAGCTTCGTCTTGATTCAATGTAGTGCTAGGTGTTTTAGCAAAGATTTTTTCTATTAAATTCTTAATATATGGAATACGACTTGAACCACCAACAATTTCAACAGAATAAATATCATCTTTACTCAATTTAGAATCTTTAAGACATTGTTCTAATGTGACTTCAGCTCTATTGAATAAATGCATGGATAATTCTTCAAATTCTGTTCTCTTAATATCTGCGTGCACGTCCTTATCGTCCATGAAACATTCAATGTTCATTGGCAATTTGGTAGAATTGGCCGACATTTGTTTTTTTATTTTTTCAACTTCAGCCAACAACCTCAAAAATGCTCTTGCATTGGTTTTTGGATCAATATTGTATCTAGATTTGAAGTCCTTACTAAAATGTTCAGCTAAAATGTAATCAAATTCTCTGCCACCTAATTGCGAGTCGAATGAACTGGCCAACATCTTAAGTTTTCCTTTGTTAAATGCACAAGCAAACACTTGAAGTGAAGTGTATCCACAGTCGACGAACACAACATTGCGCGGCTTTTCTTCAGGATTAGGCAAGTCCTGTTTGTATATACCATAGGAAAGTGCAGTAGCTGTGGTTTCGTTGAACAAGCGCAGTACATTTAGACCAGCAATGGACGCAGAGTCGAGTAGTGCTTTACGTTCCGCATTTGTGAAATAAGAAGGAACCGAAATTACACAATCATTTACTTTTGTCTTTAGCGATATTTCGGAAATTTCTTTTAGTTTGGTCAGAAGCATTCCAGTAATCTGTTCTACGCTGAACGTGTGTTGTTCATTGAGGTAGTTAACATTAATACCTATCTTATTGTTATCGCTCTTTACCACACTAAACGGCAGGTGTTTGAGCTCCTGTTTGACAAATGGGTCGTCGAAGGAACGGCCTAGAAGCCGTTTGAAACCGTGTATCGTGTTCTTCATGTTTGTGACCATTTGGTTTTTGGCGGCTACGCCGATTATGCGATTCCTGGGGCTGAAGGCCACGCACGACGGTGTAGCTCGTAAGCTATAATCGTTGGCGATGGTTTCGATACCACCAGCACGGGCCACGGCCACATAACACGACTCACTTCCGAAATCTATACCTATTACAGACATTGCGGACATTGACTTGACTTAGATAAATCGTACGGTAAAAAAAACACGTGTATAGATATTTAACAGAATTGGCAAACTTATGACGGAATGAAATCACAATGATAACTAACGACTCGAGTCACGTAAATTAGAGTGCCGGCAAACGTGAATCGATTGAAGGAATATTCTAGAATGTTCGACTCGCGGATGACAAACAGTTTTGTGTCGAGGGGAAGGGGTATCGCCGCAGGGAGGCAATCGTCTGGTCATTGGTGAAAAAAAATTTCTATATTATATTATTATCTTGAAAAAAAAATATTTTAATAAATAAACCCCATAAAATTTTCAAAAGTCATTCGCCAGTATTTTTAATAAGCTACATTTCTAGATTTTTAAATTTTAAAATATAAAAATTAAAATATTCCCAACAATTTTTTTAAGGTTATCAATATGTATTGATAATACGTTATCAAAACATTATAATTATTATTTTATTAATAATGATGAACATTTGATAATGTTTTGATAGAAGTTTTGTTGTATGTAATATATAAACAAGAGTAAATATTAATTGTAATAAATATTATTAATCATGGCATAAAGTTAAGACTATAATAAATCAAGTGGAGTAAAACTTTATTGAACTTTTGAGTTAGTTAATCATATATCAATTGGTATCTAGACACTAAAAAAAAGTGAAAAAACAATAAACGAAACCACTGTTTTAAGTTTTGATTCATTGAAAAAGAAAATTAAAATTTTTACATGTGTTTCAGTAAATTTAAAGAATATAATGCCTTTACCTCCAGCCTTGGCTAAAAAACTAGCAACCCGTGGAATACTCACTGAAAACGAAGGTAAAATAAATACATACAAATTATAATATTATTAAAATGTACGATGAGTTTAAAGAAAAAAATTACTTCACTTGTACTCTTAAAAATTACAATTTCTTATTTTTTTTTTTTTTTTTTTAAATCCACCTAGTTTTTTAATGTTTAACTTCATAATGCTTTAAATTAGCTATTAATAATAATTAATAATAAACTAAAAATTATTTGAAAGGAAGTTATGGAAACAATGGTATATTAACCTGTAACTACACATACAGAATAGGGTTCCGAACCAGACATTTTTAGAATGTATACTATTCAAGATCGTGTATTATTTCTATGATTAATAACAAAATTGAAAATTGAATGTAATTATAATATAAAACTTTCAAATTGATTATGAAGATATACCTAATAAATATATTATATAAAAATTAACATAATGGCAACAAGCACTTTTGTTCTATATTTTTTTTCTAATGTCAACAAAGTATTATAATTACATAATTTTATTTTCTTTAAACGTTAACTGCTATGTGTACATTTTAAGGTACATGGTTGACTTGCTATTCTGGTATAGGTATTTTTTTGTATGTTTGCCTATATTTGAAAGTAAAAAATATCAAATTATTAAAAAAAAATGTTAACATTATTTTGTAATTGATTTTTTAATATATTCCGATATGAAAAATTCAAAATTTCTATTATGGCAAAAAAATTTACATGTAGCCTTTTAGACAGTTTTTAATACTACGTATATTAAAAATACTAGTTTAATGTTGTACAACAGAAGTTGTTAGCTAAACAATTTACAGAATTTTTATTCTGGATCCTATTTTATGGTCCATAAAACAAAAAGGGAGGTAAAAAGGTATTTCTTTAGTTACCTATGTGAAAAAAAGAATATGTAAACCATAAAAGTAATAGGTACCTATGTAAAATTGTATTTTTTATCTATTTTAATAAAGGAGTAATCGAGGATAAATCGAGAGATATTTTCGAATTAAACAATTATAATATATATCAAGTTTTGTAAAATATACCCAACTCATATCAGTTTATTTGAAAATATCCCCCGATTTGCTGTGAAACACTGTGTCAAGTAAATAGTGTCGGGGCAATAACAAACAAGTACCCAAAAAAGTTTTAGGTAATAAGTCATAAGGTATATGTAAAATATCAAAGAAATATGTAAAATTGTATTTTTTAAATTCTTATAAGAATTTGCCTGCTATGTTTTTACTAAGTATACAGAAATGGTCCTGGGAAGCCAATAGATTAATTATTCTAATCTAAAATCAACACTTTGTTTTTTGTATTATTTTTATAAAAAAAATTGTTTTTTATACATGAAGATAGTTTGATAAAAAAGTCTGTGTACATAATAATGTATACACAAACATGTATGATAATGTATGGTGTTAACATAAAAATGTAAACATGGCTCTTAGGTAAAAGCAAAAAAAAATTCTGGGCAGTTAACGTCTAAGAAAATGTAATCGGACGATGAGATATATTAAAAAATGTTATAATTAATTATTACTATAAATATGTTTAAATGTTATTATTTTAGCAAAAAACAATAGTAAAGAAGTCGAAGAAGTAATTGCGGAGTGCTATGATGATATTGATGATACAAATGAAAACTCTGGTTCTGATTCACAAGACAGTGATGAAGAAAATGATAAACCAGACCCTAAAATCTTAGATAAATTTAAAGTAATTTAATATAAAATTATATTTTATTAGTTAACATATTTGTATACTAATTTTATATATAGGGTCATCATGGTTGTCCAAATAAATCAAATGTGTATCACGAATGTACAAAGTTTTGTGAACAACGGTGGAAAAATGGTATTAAAAGACCGAGAAATGGATATTTAAAATCTAGAAATGCTATGTTAGAAAAATATCCTTTACCTAAAAATTGGCATGAAGTATATGACCCTGGAACGTAAGAAACATTTTTTAAAATTATTTTATTATTTTATTCATTTTTTTTTTTTAATTTACAATGTAAAATCTGAAGTAACATAAATATATATCTATCAGTGACGGTTCTGGTACTAAATGTTGTAGCAGGTGATAACTTAATATGTTTCTTGTCATTTTTCTATTTCTATATTATTTATTTATTTATTATTAATAAGCAGGTAGATGCCCATAAGATAACTTATATTATTTAAATATAATATTTAATCTCGTATTTAAATTTATTTTTATATTCATACTTATTTCTGCAATGTCTTATTTTGGAAAGTTTTAACTTTTAGAAATTGAATGGCACGCACTCTAATATTGTTTAATTCTTATGTATATTCTGTACACTTTGAGATAAGTATTGGGTGGCTAACATGTGTGTAAGGGGGGCATGGCTTCATTCTAAGCTTTGGCCTTGTGCGCTATCGTATCATAATATTGACAACTAATATGTACATATAATTTAATATACCTACTCGACACAACCGGAGCATGGTGCAGACACACGTTGAATCCGAATGTTAAACAGTTTATACAGATATAAGACCATTGATGCCTGCTACTGATATAAAAGTAAACATGGTATAGGTACCTATATAAGTATTAAAGTAAATAATAATTTTTTTAATGAAATGTTTATAAATACTAAATTTATATTGAAAAAGAAGACCTATATATATATAAACATACAATATATTAATTTATATAAAATTAATCAAGCACATTTCATTAATTTTTTTCAAGTTTTTAAGGAAGAAAATACCTTCTTTGCCTTCCCACAAAAACCGCCATTGATATCAATACCATAGTTCATTGAACTTTATAGTATTCAAATAGTACATGCAACTTATTAACATACACAATAGAAAAAGTCATACCTCACTTTTTTTTTAACTTTCCATGGACTCGGGGTGATTAATAAAATATGACTTTGAAAAATATGTTAATAATAACAAAATAGATCACAACTTAAATTTAGACTTACTATCTATAAAAACTCAGGTTATATCTAGGTTTTAGTCCTGGCATTTGTAGAAATTATGAAAATTTCATCATGAGGTCTTGATTGAATAGTTTCCAAATATCATTAAAATTATTGAATGTACATATGCCTACTGCAGAGTTTTATGAAAAATAAAGTCCAACAATTTTTCAATCAGTATAGTCTTATAATTTTTCTATACTTATATTTAATAGTTAAAGAGTGAAATCTATCTATGCTGAATTATATAATTTAATTTCAACATACTGTATAACATATTTGCCAGTTTGTTTTAAAATTTATTAAGAATATTATCCCTATCTAATTAGCCTAGAAATACGACATTTAAGAAACAATTTTACTATAAAAATATGGTACTAACTCCAAATTTACAAAAAGTGAAATATAAGTATACATATACTCTTGCGGTTGTGGATACAATGAAAATTGGATGTATAAATTTTAAATGTTTGTAATATAACAAATATTTTTTTAACGAGTGTCATGTTTATAGGCATGAATTTAAATATGTAGTATTTGTATTTTAATTTAAAAAATTATCTGAAACTTCAAAAATTTATGTTAGTTTTGAAAAACTGTATTTAATTAATTTTAAATATAAAAACAAAATTAATGCGCACTAAAAGATTTATAATTATTTCCCAACATAAATTTTTTATTATAATTTTTTTATATATTTTACATAAATTTGATATAATAGTGCATATTTTTTCACATTAAAAAAAAAAAAAATTGATAATTTAGATTAGTCATATCTATACTCTATATGTAATATTGTTTTATTTAATAGGATAATGATTTATTTGTTTTTCCTTTAGTGGTAGATTTTACTATTGGGATATAGTAAATGATTCAGTTAGCTGGCTAGCACCTAATCACCCTCGTTCGATTGTTACTGATTCTGTGGCACAATTTCGTTTTGAACGTCATGCCATTATGCAAAACATGGATAAAAAAACTTCAGATTCAGAAGTAATTAATTTAATTGTTAAAAAACTATTGATAAAGTACTATGATTTATTACAAACAAGCTATTTTATAAAAAGTTAGTTTACTTTTTTATATACCTATTTAAATAACATTAACTTTTAATTTTGTAAGATTTATTTATAAATAACTATGATAAATTACTATAACACCTTACTAGAATATTAAATATATGTATGAAGGAGTACCTAGAAATTATGTAATATAAGAATATGTACTCTTATTTAAAAAAATTATAATTAATTAACAGTTATTTTCTTATACTTTAATTTTATATGTCAAAATTGTTAGAATGTATTTTTTTTATCTTAAAAATCAAAATTAATTAGTTTCTATAAATTATTTTATATAATTATAGAGTAGTAGTGATGATAGTGTAGACGAACGCAAAAAAAGAAGAAAAAATCCTATGCCTCCACCTATTCAAGAAATCCGTGCCAAAGAAGTGAGGTATGATAGGGAGCCAAAGCGTAAGGATCCACCAAGAAAAGTAATGAAATCAAACGATCTTGATCCTATGGATCCAGCTGCTTATTCAGATATTGCCAGGTAATATTAAACTTCAGTAAAGTTAGGGGTGGTTCAAGGGTAGGTGATATACATATGCCTAGAGTGGCATTCTTATTTTGGTCATCAATTTCATAAAGGGTTATACTTCATAACATTTATAATCAGCAAAACTCTTGAGCCAGGCCTGAGCAGAGTAGTATTTAGTTTAAAGTAAAACAATTATTTTATTAATAAAATAAATATATATTTAAAAAAAAAAAAAATGTTCTTAGAGTATTCAAAAAAGATAAGAATGAAACTAATTATTGTCTATAATATTTTTTAATGCTCTAGCCATATTTCATTTTTTTTATGATATATATTAATAATATACTACAATATTAATTAATTTTAAATTTATTTATATTTCTCTGCATATATTGAAATTTATTTTATTAACTAAATTATTTTTAATTACATAGGCACATTTTATGAATAATATTTATTTTTTAGGGGTTCTTGGAGTGATGGTTTAACTGTTGAAGCAAAGTCTGGAGTAGATACAACAGCTTCAGGACCATTATTTCAAATGCGACCTTATCCTAGTCCAGGTGCTGTATTACGAGCTACATCTGGCCAGACCAAACGTAAATAGAGTAAAAGGCAACATGTATTCCCTATTTTTTATATATTATTTTCCTAATTTTTCAAATTCAAAATTGTAAAGGAATTACAAATAAATTGAAATAATATTAAAATTATTTAATTATATAAATAAACATTATAATGTCTATTCAATTGTAATCACATTGACAATATTTATTAAGTCCAATTGCATTAGGCAATGTGAAAAAAAAAACATTTGTATTTGATCCACCCCCAGATTCTACCCGATAAGTGCTTCCACCCACTATTAATGGTTTCTATTTCACATGTGGTATTCTACTTGAAATATATTTTTTTTTTCAATAAATTTAATATATTCTAATATTAAATTAATTTAAATAATGCACAACATTCGAAAACTGATAATATACATTAGACCTACATGTTTAGCATTGCATTGTGCAATATATAATCTATTATTTTTTGACAACAATATTTTTATTTTATTATAATCTATATACATTAAAAATAAATATTTATATTATAATAACATAATTATCAGATCTTTATTATTATTAGACTTGTTTAGATGTAGTTCTGTACACCAATATAAATCATGAGACGCAGCAAATTTACAAATGTACCTCAATTTATTGGCATGCGGGTTTCCCAAGTGTACCTTACTACTTATCTTTTTTTATACATAGTACATATTATTATACTATGAAATATTTTATATACGCATAAAAAAAAATCCATGAAACTAACGTATCTCTAAGTTCTTATTTTACATTCAAAATAAAGACCTCTACTACTACTACTGACCAGATTTTTTTATTATTATATAAATATAACCAATAGGTATATTATTAGTAATAGTTTATCAATTCCTTTATTTATCTTAATACTCAACAAAACAAAATAATTCACTAGACTGTCATATTGAAACATTTAGATATCAAGAGTAGATTTTAAAATGGTATGGTTCAATACAAGGTATCACGTACACATTTAAAAATATTTCATAATTTAATTTTTAAGTGATTTTAAGAGAATGTCAGCGCAACCAATTTTCAATGAAAAACTCATGTTAGCATTTCTCATTTTTAACAACTTACAAATATGAAACAAAAAACAAATAACATTATCTAGCGCTTTATGGAGCTTATTTATGTTATAAATATACATATCGAATAACAGCTCCATAGAACACTAGATAAATTTGTTCTTTATTTCATGTTTCTAAGATATTTATATGTTATTATAAATGAGAAATGCAAAAGTAATATTTTTAATAAAATTTTATTATTTCATAAAAAACAACTATAATAAAAAATTATATAATAATGGGACCAATTATTTGTCAATTTAAATATCCATACATTTTTTTTCAATTTTAAGATTTATATTTTTTCAATTTTCTAAAAGTTGCCTATGGAACCCCTTAGACCACACTGACATGCTTAAGGGGGATTTTTATGCTGCCACTGGATTTAATTAATTTATAAAACAAACATTTTATCAATATTAAACTATAGTATTGATATAATAATCAATTGTATTATATAATTAAAAAAAAAATACAAGACATATTTTATATATAAATAAATGCATTATATTAAATCATCTTCACATCGAATAAATTCACCAATATCAGCTTGATTAAAACATACTACAGATAATGGATCCGTGTGTTTACATTCAGTAGTATTTTTTGCAGCTACTCCAAAACCCTGAAATCAGATTACATTTAATAATTCCAATTGTTTAAATTAATTGATCAATAAATTGTCGATATCTTTCTACCTAATTTTCTATCATTCGCCTACTCTCCACAAAATTTGGGGTCAACTTGATATATTCTATTACCCCTATTAATCCTTACATCATTTATCGTTATTTAAAAATGTAAAAAGGGAAAAAAACGATGATAAAAATTATTTTGAATGATGTTGATTTTGCAGTCTCACTAAATGAACTAATCTCTATTGTTTTTTTTCTTTAAGAGGACGCTATACGCTACATTTTTTCAGAAATTTAAAAAAATTATTAGTCCTGTGTTAGTTCTACTTTTTAATGTTATGTTATCACAATATTTACAAAAAAAAAAACATATCAACACAAAGCTGTTAACACTGGTTCTTAAAGTGATTTTAGAGTAAATTATCAAATCAATAGAAAACAATTCAAATATAAAACTTATAATAAAATTATTCATTTACAGCCCAATGATCGTCGAAATGTCATTACCTATTATACTATTAAATAATAATAAAAAATATTCTCAGTGCAATATAATATATATTTATTTAAGTTCATAATTTTTAATTTTAAATATAATTAATCAAGATAAATTAACTATAATTCATTTATTCATTAATTGGAATGTAATACTATCTACAAATACAAATATATTATTTTCCACCTATTAATAGCACAGCCGAAAAAACCTTTACACATTTCCAATTTTATGGATTGTAGAATAATTATTTTGGTACAAAAAATAAGAGGAAAACTTAAACTATGATTGAATAACAGATTTTTACATTTTATTTGAATGAGTTTATATACAATTTTGAAAATAAGATTATTTTTATGTTTTTCAACAATTTATAGAACATGATAGAATTAATTAATCACAAAACACTTGCGTACAATCATAGTTAATGTTCTTGTCTTTCAAATGGTACCAAAATTATTCACCTACATCATTTATACAATATGTGTACTATTGGAAATGCAAAAACATAAAAACATGTTTTTTTTTCCAACAAATATCGTGATTGCACAATAATAAAAAAAGTTGTAGGAACACAGGAATATTTTAAAACTACTTTCAAATTATTATTAAATATAGTAGAAGCTATTTATCAAGAACACAGATAATTGATATAATCGCGTTATTGAAACATAACATTGGTTTTGTTTACAATTGTGTACAATAAGTTGTAGAGATAACGTTGGAAAAAAAATTTTCTGTGTTAATGGAACACTTTTATGTTAAAAATCAGAGGAAAACTGACAAAGAAAACAGAGAAAGATGATTTAGTTGTGACGTTTAAACATCGGAAGAGAGAACATCAGTTTAAATAAAACACAAGGAGAGCAGAGAAAAACCAATTTAAGTGGAGCACAAACAGCAATGTAATGATTAATATAAATAAGACCGGCTAGCATCAAAGACCAGAAACTACCAGCGAGAAAAATCACGTTGGCTACCCCATTTGCTACCTGAGAGTTGAATCTCAAGCACCGAAACATGTGTTTTGAACACTCGACCAAAGTAACCCTTAGAATACCAATAATTTAAAAACATTAATAAATAAACATACTTATTGAGTAAGTATGTTTAGTGAATCACACTATACAATAAATATTGAAATGTATTTGTTCGATCATAATATATGTGATCATATTAAATCACTAATTTATTTATATTTTATAACTTAAAGATTAAAAGATAAATTAATGTATCTATACTCTATTCAAAATGAGAAACGTAATCGGCGGCCGGTTTGTGTGCAGGGGCGTGTCTTCTCTGCAAGCTTGCACTTCGAACACCACCACAGCCGAGAGCGTTACATTAGTCTATCATTGACGAGTTGCGTAAACACATAACTTAAAATGCATTGTATACTCTGTGATCAGATGGGGTGCGGAGCGGTGCGTTGTGTCGTATTTTTTTTGTATAGGTACATGTACGGTCGGCGCGCGCTATACAACACCAATTTCTATTGTTTAATATTTGTTCCCTATATTATTATTATTATTTGTTTTCGACATGACCATACAAAGTGTCCGTCAACCAGATGTAATAGGTACGTTTAAAGAAATTCCTATAACATTATTACATTATAATATTTATAATATTATAATTATATTTTTTTATTATGAAACCTTTGTTTTTCAATGCAGATTTTTTTTGTTTTGGAGAAATTGTGTCAACTTCTTCAGGTTCCAGAGGCATAATACCTTCGATTTCCGTGATATCGACCGTAATTTCGGTAGTATCACCCATAGTAATAATTTTAAAATTAAAAGTGAAATAATTCGGGTTCAATGGACAGGCGCGTAAATATTGTATGTTATTGACACATGCGACGTCACGTTGATTATGATTTATGGTATATGTCATATGATGACACGCTACTCGTGCCGTCGAATATCGACCGCCGCCGGTAGAACTGCAGAGAGGGAAGCGCATGGGTGTGGCCTAACGGCCGCCGACGAGAACACGTCGTCGCGCATTACGTTTCTCATTTTGAATAGAGTATATTATCAAGTACTCTTAAGCTGTGCTCCAGCAATGTGTGGATTGGCAAGTTTGGGGCAGTGCACTTGTGTACTAAACCAAAAGCTGAGCTCAGCTTAACACAAGCCTAGAGCACTCCCACGGCATATAGCTTGGCATGCCATGTGCTAATCTGATTCAGTTGGACTTTTTATTTGTATTATTACTTGTAAGTATAGGCTCGTGGAAGTACTCTATAAAGCATGGTTCGTTTCTTTTGGCACGGAAACAAGCTACAGAAAATTTTTGGACAACTAAGAGCCACGCCTAGCTGAGTATCTCCTACAGCATTTGTAGTGTTACAAGTCTGCACATATAGTCAGCCCGAACCAGCTCACTCTTCTGTCATGGGAGACCCCCCCCTTTAGTTCATCTAAAATCATAATTGATTAATATATTGTCATATTTACCAAAGGAACATCACTCATTGAAAAAAGTATGACTCCTTGATATTGAGTAGTACTTTCTGTAATTCGGCCAAGTCCAGACTTCAATACATTATGTCCATATAAAAATTGTTGTTCAGCTGCAGGTTTAATCCACATTTTATGCTAAAAATATTATTTAATTTATTTTAAAAAATGTCTACAATTTGATAAGTACCTATAGTTATTATACCTGAGCATACGGAGCTAGATAATCTAAAGAAGTAATGTGTAATCTAAATTTTCCAGACTTGGTAAATTTTCCAAAACACGTGCCTATACTAATTATGTTATCAGGGTTCATCATGGATCCCATATTTAATACTTTTTCAGACACATAATAAACTCTATCTTTCTTCTCGCGAAAACAATATTTTCCATCTGAACGATCAATTAATAATTTTATATTTGTGCCAATGCTAAAAAAATAGATATATCATTATACATTTCATATTTCATTTACAGTTGTTGGATTAATGTTACTAAAGTATAATTTAGTCAAATAGGGATTCTATGATATTGAAAATATTCCAATCACCTAGGTACTCTAATTCTCTAAGTGTTCAATTAAAATTATAATTAGATTTTTTGTTATCTGTCATCAATTTATTGGGAATATTTATTTAAAGAAAAACAAATTATAAAATATGTATTATATTCATACCTATAATAGCTATAAATATACTATGTGTAACAATAATACATTTATTTTAATTATTATATAATTATTTTAGATAGGTAATCATTTTTTGCCCTATATTTCTGTTATTCTTATATGTTTTTTAATGATACAATTTAATTTACCTACTTGTAAGTTTATGTCTTTCTTTCTCTCAATGTTTTACTAGTAGGTAAGTACCCAGAGTAGATGTGCAAATGTCTATAATATTAATTAATCGAGTTAAAACACCTTAACATACAAGTCGAGTTATATTTGTTCGAATATATAAAAATAAATATATTATCATGTATACCTATTGTCACCAAATATAAAAATCCAAAAAAAAGTACCTACATTTTAAAAAGTATAAATCTTTAACATAAAAAAACCCCTCTCTTGATTGGTCAATGAGTAAAATATTTTTGATTCTACATAGAGGAAAATATAATATATATATTCTATACATAAAAAAACATATTTTTCACAACCCCGCACCTCTATATGGACACAGGTCAAATACACTTTTGGTGTCTTTATGATGAAAATACTTTAGAACTAAATATACTGAAAAAAGTATGAAGAGGAATTCAAACTTTTTCATCCTATTGCTTCTTAAGACAACATTTTAACGGCTCTCAACCAGGACCGTCCCAAAGAAATATTTATGAAGGGAGGGGAGCAGGTGTCTAGAAAACTGACAAAATAGTCTCTTTCAAAAAGTAAATATGCAAAAAAAAAGTAACAAAATTTTGTTTTTTATGCCGTGGCTCTTTTGACCAACACTCGCAACACCCCTTGGAGCCGCTAGGTTAGGTAAGGTACCAAAGTGGCAAAACGGTATCTTGTACTAATATGCATTATATCAAACCACGGATCAAACAATAAAATATAAATAATTAAATCATGAAAAATAATAAAATATATGTATTAACCGGCGATATTTTCAAAAAAAGAGTACAATTTCATGTTAAGGACACTAGGACAATACAACAAAAGAGAGCATTGTCCTATGAAAGATAGTATGTCTGGTCACCATATGTATTCCTAATCATTTAATATAAATGCACAAAACTTTTAAATTTAAATTATGTCAATTAACTCACTGGAACTCATACTCCGCATCTTACAAATTTACTAATTTACTCTCAACAAATTTATTAATTACCCGTCAACCTCAGGGTACCTACTTAGGTGAAAGTGTCTAAAAAGTTAATTATTATTTAATACCTATTATAAATTAATTAATTATCATTAAATTTTTATGCATTGAGTTAATCATAAATTTTAGATACTGTTTTAAAATAAATCAGAAAAATTTATTTAGGTATATCAGTGTAGTAGGAAATAACCAGCTGATTCGGTTTCTTAACCTTCGAGCGGGCACGCTGTTGTAAATAATACAACAGTTCTTTAATTGTAATTTTTTTTTACTTATATTCTATTTTTATCTAATCAGCAGTCACGGGTATTCCTCATAAATGTTATAATCTACGTTTTAAACTAATCTTGAAGTATTTCAGTTCACTTTATCGCAGACCAGTCGACGATAGACTATGCGTAAACACTTGAAAACTACACGTTTTCGTAAAATACACACGTGTTTACAATGTGATGCAAAAACATTTTACACAAGTAAAATTGAGGTTTATGTTGGAAAACAACTCCCTGGTCCATATGAAGCCTCTAATTGACCAATTGATATCGTGAAACAATTAGTAAAAGATATTGAAAACTCCAAACGAAATATTACCACTGATAATTGGAATACCAGTATTCTACTTGCAGATTACTTATTACATAAAAAAATTACTCTAATTGGAACTTGGAAAAAAAAACAAGAGAGAAATACCTACAGAATTTTTACCTGATAAAAAGAAAGAAATTGGCTTGTGCTTATTCGGGTTTCAAAAAAATAAAACATTAGTTTCGTATGTACCTCGAAAAAACAAAGCAGTTATTTTACTTTCAACTTGCACTATGATTCAAAAATTGATGTAGAAACTCGTAAACCAGAAATAATTATGGATTATAATTATACCAAAGGCGGAGTTGATACAGTTGATAAAAAGTGTGCAGCATATTCTGTCTCTCGAATTATAAAAAGGTCGCCACTTGTCATTTTTTATACTATGATGAATATTACTGGCATAAATGCACAGGTACTATATTCATACTCTAAACACAATAATACTCCAAAAGTTAGAAGATTATTTTTGAAAACATTAGCCTTAGATCTTGCATCTCGTGCTCAAATTGCATGTTTACAATCGGACATATCATCTTTTTTTTAAATGAATTATGCTATTGAATGTACACCAGACATATCTGTAACTACTCCTTCAAAACGTGGAACATGCTTCGAGTGTGGACGAAAAAAGAATGTTGCTACATCTATGAAGTGCACCAAGTGTATAAGATTTGTATGTAAGGTACATTCAAAAAAAGTTATAATATGCGAACAGTATTCTAATAACGATAACGATGTCATTTCTGAATAAAATATTATTATTATTTTGTGAAATTTAAAGTATAACATATAATTTATAATTTTTCAATTAATACCTAAGTCCATCATTTGATTTTTATAAAATATGACGAACTGATTTTTTTTAATAAATAATTAAAATAGTTAAATAATTATATTTATTATTTTACGTAATAAAAAATAACTATGAGGGAATTACAATTTATTTTATTTTATTACTAACTGTATAAATCAATAAATTAAAGTTTATAATACAGTAAATGTATTAATATTTGATATGTGAACGATTATAACAACAAATTAGGTCTGTTGTAAAGTTTACAACGCGCGACTACTCATGTTACAAATAATAGCACACCTGCTCGAAGGTTAAACAAAATCTTAAACATACTTTTAGAGTACCTAAGAATTGAGAGTACGCGAAGGAGACATATATCTATGGATCACTATTCAATTTTCACATACATTTATCTAATAATATTATTTTGATTATCTTTGTATTCATATTTATGTAGACATCAGTAAAAAAACCAATGATTTGTTTGGAACTCTATTAAAAAATATTAAGGAATTTGTCTTCCAAATAAATCAATTACATTAATTAAGACAAATGCATTTTTAACAATATAATACTAATAAGTAGGTATTATGGCTGATAATAATTTTTATATCTACCTATATATATAAATGTATACAAATAATTGTATTTATCTACACATCTAAATTATTTAGGTACTTATTATAAAAATAAAATATTAATTAAATTTTTTTTTTTTAATGAATTAATGAATTTTGAGATACAAAATATACCTAGGAATTGTACCTATCTCTGGTACCTATTATTGGAAAACTTTGTTTAAAGTTACTTGTATATATACTTACAGTTAAGTACCTACAAGTTTATTTTAATTACTTTTATGTTAGTTAGTATTTTGAATTTATTATAAATAGCACCATAGACATATAAGCTTTATAAAGCTTATATATCTATGGATAGCACAGATAGTAGAATTTGTATTTATTATTTGGGATGTCATTGGACAAATAAATATTCATTTTCTAGGGGAATTCTATTTAGTTGGAAAAATCTGAACAAAAAACGAATAGCTTCACCTATGGTAACAATACAAATTTATATTTATATAATAATAAAATAACTTACTATTTGGATAATTTTTCGAAAAATACTTTCATTCGGTCGTCTGTTAATTGCTTCATTTTGTATATTTTAAATGAATGTTATCCAGATTAAAATACTTAATAACTGAAAATAATGTACAAGTATATAGTTTGTACATGAAGTGTCCAAAGCGAAGAATTAATAGTACTTAAATAATAAATAATATGAATACTCTTTAAACCTTAGTCTCAATCACAAACATTCTCTTATCATACATTTTCAAATCTACCTCGTGTCCTCGTGTACGAAATCACAAAATAATAACTTTACTATATTATAACCTAACTTTAGATCATAATTTTATTATTTATTATAATGGTTATTATATGAACATAGTTAAAAACATGGTGAAAAAATAACAAAAATAATCCTGAACGTAGAAACGGATAGATATCACAGAATACAAATACAAATACTAATACAAATTCCCAAAATATTATGTTGGTTAATCTGTAAAAATATATTATCACAGAATATTCTGTGATATTATTATTTACTTTTTGAATATTGCTGTCATGATATTGTAGAGAAGATCTTCTCTGCATCCACGTTTACAATCGTGTCTACATCGAGATCCCTGTTTAGTTTAGTTTAGTTATAGCAGTATTTAGTGTTAAGAAATAAATTGACTTTGAACATAACCTAAATCATAATTATTAGTCCTATACACGATTAAAGATAGACTATCTTTAATCGTGGTCCTATATCTTAAATCGTGGTGATAGGATATCTGTGATCCTGATAGTAGGAAATATATAAATGTTCATACCAGAGAGTATAGAAAAGAGAAATTGTTTTATTTATTATCAGAATTTATTGTTTACATCACTGTCTTAGATTATAAAAATGGTTGATAACGTTTTAAATGGCCGTTATTAAAACAATCACAGAATTATAATACAACATAATAAAACATAAAACGTAATCAAATTATTATTCTTGTGTAAAGTTCTATAGTTGTAAAGGCGATTATACTTAAAGTTCTAAACGGTAAATATTATATAAAAAAAATTCTGCCGTATTATCATTTAATTAACAATTTTTTTTTTTATGAATAATCTTGTGCTTGTATTTTGTCATTTTTTCTTTTAAAATGAGTTTTTACAGTTTATTTTGTTAAATATTTAGAAGTGAAAACAACTTTATTTTTATATATTTATATTTCGATAAGTAATTACAATCTACAGGTAATTAATATCTATAATGTAATAATAGGTATATTATATAGTTTAAAAGGAAAACCCATATTTTAAAGTACCTAAATAAATTTTTTTAATTTAACTATTTTTAAAACTGTTATTAATATTGCATATTATATAATTTAAACTACAATAATAATATTTTGTTAAAGAACACCTCATTTTAATTGTAAAAATCATATGTATAAAAAGTATTTTTTAAATATACCTAATTATCATTACCTACCTAGGTATTTTTATTATAATATGTTACGTAATCCATTTTTATGAAAGGTAATTTTATAAATTTGTATTATTAAATATGTGTTTGAAAAATTATCTGCATCTATTATGTTTATGGTTTTATAACTATGATTTAGGGATAGGTACTCTTACTATACTCTTTCAAATAATTTTTTGTGTCCATCTAATGAAATACAATATAAAGATAATATATTTAATTTTAAAAGAACTATATAGATAGGTAATTTAAAATTCTAAATTATTAGACCAATATTTCAAGGCAAATTAAAATACATTTTTATTTCTCTGCATAATTTCCCCAGTAACTGGTTATCACTTGACTGATCAAAAAACATAGAATCAAGCTAAGTGAATTGTTGCGACAAATATTTTAACATGTACCTAACCCATTTTATCACCATTGTATACATTCAAAAATATAGAAACAATAGGCTATAATTATCCTATTTCCAGATATATTTTGTTCCACTATGGTGTAAGCTTTTATTATTGATATTTTTGTATAGAGGTACCTACTGCGTTATTTGAAAGATTGTTTATATGCTTGTAATTGTTTATAATGTTTATAATCGCCACGTATCTCTCATCTCACTACACTTAATTTTTTCAACAGTCATACAGAGAAAGTTTTGATATATCATTATGGCGAGAACTTTATTATTAAAGCTTGGTTTATTTACATATAAGTTGCTATATGTAATTTATCAAAATGTAGTGCCTATAGTAGGCATATAGTCAGAATTTTGTTCATAATGAGAGGGGGCAAATTTTTTTAACTCATTTCAGTTGATGAGCAAAAATTTAGAAAATGACAAATTTGAAAAAATGTTTCTATACTGTAATATATTATAATAGTAAAAATTACACTATACTCTATGAATATTTCCAAATTTTAAACCTCTTTTTCAGAAATAATTTTTTTTTTTTTTGCATTCCTGAATTAGTTTTTTTCTTATGCATTTATTTAAAAATTTGATAAATAGATAAATTTTAGAAAAAATAGCCACTTAAAAATACCATCCTGATATTTATTACAGGAAAATAGGTTATCTTGCACATGTAACCTACACATGCAGAAGGGTTACTAAATTACCTATGCTTTTGCCGCACTAAAACTCATTTTCAATTTGTATATACCTAATGAATGTATTTAATGGGCTTATGTAATAGGTAAATAAGAATATTTTATTTATTAATATATTAATATTATATATATAATTTAATATAAATAAATACTTAAATTGATTAAAACATTTTTCATAATATTTTTTTTATCAAATTAGTCACAATACCAAAAATTTATCATATTCCTGCTCCTATTGACAACATTTAAAAATTAATTATTGATTTTGTAGTTAAATATTTAAGAGGATGCTACACACCCATTTTAACAGTATTAAAATTTGTTCACTAACTTTTCTCTTAGTAATCAGTCAAAATATATACAAAATTTGAAAGATGCAAATATTTATTATGCCTTTTTTTTTTAATTTTAAAATTTTCTATACAGAACCCTTTAAAAGATGAAAATTAAAAATTAATTATCATTCTGATGAATAAAAGTTACCATGTAATTAATTTTAAATAAACATATGTTTATACTTTATATACATACCTAGTCAAATTTATTTTATGATATGTTAATCAATTTATATGGCACCTATATTTTTTATAAAAAAGATACCATAACACTGTATTGTCATCAATTTAAGAAGTATTCATTTCTAATTTAATTTTACCATTGTTTTTAATAAAATTAATTTAAGCACCACGTTATACATTTGTTTTAATTTATTGTAAATGTTGGATATTTTTTCATTGATGAAGATTATATATTGTACATTTCAATTTTCACAAACAGACATTTCTGGATTTTGATCTATATTTTATCTAACAAAATTTATTTATAAATGAATTTTACATACAGATATTAAACAATAAATTGGTATTTTTAATTAGTAGTGCTAATTTGGGTTTTTTATGAATTTTTTTCAGAAATGGGTGAATTAAAGCAAATCTACCTTATAATACAGAGTGATATTGTCAAAGATGATGTAAAAGAAGCACTTGATACTTTTAATATTCATTACAATAAAATTAGAAATATCAAAGGATTTCAAAATTTTGTAGTTAGTATTATAAGTACTTTAGCTCAAACACTTCAATCTAAACTGACTTCCACTGATCACAAAACACTGTCTGACAAAAATACTTATCATGTCATTCAGTTCGCTGATCGTTGTTTTAAAGTACTAGTCTTTTCTGAATTACAACCATTACAAAATAGTATATATGTAATTGTCAGATATTTACTTTTGAATAACCACATATCTGAAGCAGTCCAATTCAGTAATTATCTATTAGAGAATTCATCTCCTCCGTGTGATATGCTAAAACATCTAGTTCAGTTATTTGCACATTACATACATAAAACATGTCCAATTGATGATGATTTAAAAAAGTTAAATGTTATATTGATGTGGGATGCTGCATTAAACCTTGTGAAACGTTACACAGGGAAAGAAATTGAGTATGCATTACATTCATTAACAACAATTGTAAAAAATATTAATGGATTAATACAACATGAAGGTCGTTCTATGGATTTAGTTATTTTGGATATGACTTTAGAATCTGTGTTATCTTCTAGTGTTTTTAGAAAAAAAAGTGATGAAGAAAATATGATGAATTTATATTCTATGTTGATTGAAAACATCTCAGCAGTAATGCAAAATATGATGCGGCACAAAAAAATGTATGTACATTTTTTAATTAAACATATTGAATTAATGATTGATGTTTGTTGTTTAAATAAAACTGAAAAAGAAGCACTGTCATTTGTTATATCACTATTCAAATTGATTGATAATTCGATAAAAAATGGTCTTGACTCAAGTATCGAACTCAGAAAAGTGTTAACATTTGTTCAAAAATATGAACCTTCCACAATATTACCAAATACAATGTTAAATCATGTGTTCAAGGCTGCCATTATTACTATTACCAAATTAAAAAACTTATGGTATGAAAAATTGATCATAAATTCTTTTGAAACCACCTCACAAATGTTTATGTTATTACAACGATTAGTTTATTTAACTAAACATAGTTCAATTAGTCAGAAATGTTGTAAAAGTGATAATTGTGATCTCAATGAAGATTCAACATCAGAAATGAGTTTGATTAACATTGTTTTTATAATGATACGCCATATAATTATTAAACATGATACATTTTTAAATTCAGAAGATGTCCTAAAATGGATGGAATCATTTACTTCTCTATTTGAACGAGTAAATAAATCAAATTGTTCAAACAAAATCCCCTTTATTGAATTTTCGTTAACAAGTGCTTATAATCTTTGTATTCAAAATACTTCTAATGATTTTACTCCTTTGTATTCAGATTTCCTAGAAAATATATGTTTAATTCTTAATCCCCATGGTATTGATCCAGATCTTGTGGCTCGTATCACAATTTTATTAAGTCGGTATTTATACGACAAGAATAAAAATGATGAAGCATTAAGATGTATTGCTTATTGGTGTGTGCGCACTCGTTCTGAACTTGCTGCCCAACAGTGGGTTTATCTTAAATGTAAGGAAGAAAGAAATAATCGTATTGTAAATCAAACAATTTTTAAAATCTTTGAAAATGATATTGAATTAAAAAATAAATGGCCAGAATACCATTTAAAAAAATCAGATTATATTGAAATAATGTGGTTGGAATTAAAAGCCCATAATTATCAGCATAAAATAAAACAAGACACTACAACTGTATTAGAGTTATTTGAAGAATTATTGAGCAACGAGCTACCAAGAGAATTAAAATGCCGTGTCATTATTACTACTGCTTATATAATTCTTCATTCAAATAATATTCATGGTTTAAAAACAGTGATTGATGCATTGGAAGACAACATTCGTAAACTAGAATTAGAAATGGCAATGAAAAATAAAAATATGCCATTGATGTTGGGTAATTTATATTATGCAAATTTTATGTGCTTATTAAAACATTTGCAAAACCTTGTTTGTAAGGAATTGGATTTACACACTGAAGAAAGATTAGAACGTGGTATGGAACAACAAAATACTATACAGTATGAACCTATGTCTTGGATAGTTCCATTACAAATTAAACCAAAGCTTTTTAATTATTTAAATTTGGCTATTAAGAATTGGTCTGAGTTAATAAATGATAAAATCGAAGATGAATATGATGTTAAAATACTTTTTAGAAGTCTTCAAGAAATAGCTTTTATATTTAAACTACATTGTGATCCACAAGAAGTGAAAGTTTGGCAACTATTATATAAATTAGCATCCAATAAAAGATGCTCCAAACATATTTTTATAGCACTTTCAGAATTGATGAAGATTGGTAATAAGGATATGTTAGAATTGGAAGATTTAGCTAAAAACTTGCCGAAAATGGATATTGATTATAAATTGGCTTTAGTAACATCTCTTTTAAACCAATCAAAATATAATGATGCACAAATATTGTTAGATAATATCGATAATAGAGAATTAAATAATAATGTATTATTAATGGCTGAATACTCTTATCTGAAAAGTCGTTTATGCTTTGAATCAGGTAAGTTTCACAAAAATAAATGCCTTTGTATATTTATTGAAGCTTACAATCTTGCACATGGTCTTATTAAAAGACTTGATTCATTTTATGAATATCTAGTGATGCATTTTGTAATATTAAGTATATGTTCATATTTGAATTTAATGTACATAAATACTTTCAAACCAGTAGAAGCCCGTTGTTTCTTGAAAGTTCAAATGAATATTGTCTTAAAATCTGTTTTAACTAAGAGAGCATTAAATGTCTTTATAATGAATTGCTGGAATGAATTGATGTGTTGCAATTTTGAAAATGCCAAAAGTCATTTAGAACATGTAATGACATTACTGGATTTCAAGGAAGATGAATTAGATTTAAAAATGCAAAAGCTAACTGTAAATCATTGTACAAATAATTTATTATCTCCGTCTTCTGATTATCGATGCATGCCAAACTCCAGTATGAATAAAATGTCGTCTCCTTCATTAAAGCGGTTAAATAATATAAGTACACAACTTACTCTTACTGAATTTTGTGATAGTATCATCACTAGTAACACAACACATGATCCAGTAATAATTCATTCAGTTATTGAAACATGCATTATTAAAGCAGTTTATTGTTCTAAAGCTAATCAACAGTCAATTGCTGAAAATTATTTTAATTTGGTGTTTAAATTAATGGAATTGATTTCACCACAGTTTAATAAAAATGAAGTATATAATGTTTTAACAGCTAAACAAAGTTCTTTAGCTAAATATTGTTATGCAGAACACATGGTTCTTTTTAATGATTTATCAAAGTCTTTGGATTATATTCAAAGACTTAAAGAATCATGTTTTGATGAATGGTTATCTTCAAATGTGAATGAATTGTATATTTCGCTTAAAATGAATAACATAATGAGTCTACCTAGCTCAAATGTTATTCATTCACCCATAGCAGAATCTCGTAAACATGAATGTATTACACCAGCAGTTACAAAAGTTCGGGTTGCTACTAAAATACGTGGAATGCCTAGGTTTGTTACTCCAACAGTCAGAAAATTAAAAATGACTCTAGAAAGTCCAAAAACAAAGGCAAATAACATTAAATCCCCTTTGATAAAAGAGTCTGAAAAAGTTAAAAAAAATTCAACTGTTAAGAAGATAATTGGAAAAGAAAACGCTATAAAGTCTACAACAAAACAAGGTGTTGAAATAAAAGTTAGAGAAAAAAGAAGCACACGAAAAAAAGAAACCACTGAACAATCACCATTAGTTATTAAAACACGCTCTAATAGACTGAATATTTAGATTTTAAATTATATATTGTTTTTATACCATTATATTTTTGTAAATAAATTAATAAGATGTGAATATTTTTAGCTATAAATAATAGTATTTTTAATCTTATATTTTCCAATATTGTTTTTATTGTATTGAACTACAAATGAAAATAAAATTATTACCTAATAATAAATATAATAAATTATACCTAATTGTATATTATTATATAGATATAAAAATTAATAATAATTGGTTATATTATACTCTCAGTATAATAGTTATCTAATGTTATAACCGAAAAGCAGTAAATAGAATTAGCTGAAAGAAGAAAGAACACTATAGAAGAGGATTTAATGAGATTCACTATTTTGAGTAGAAGAAATAAATAAGAGTTTTCAGTTATAGAGCTTTTTAATAATAAATCTGTTCTATTTGGTAGGTACTTCAAACAGATCATTTTTCGATTTTTCCAGTAATTTTCATAAATGTAACAAAAACCTACCTTATTTGAAAAATTACAAAAAATACTTATCATGGTTACACATATTATATTTATTTTTTTGTATATATATTTTATATACACGGTTTTGGGTAGGAATTGAATAGAGGGTTTTAAAAGCTTTAATAACAAGTCTCAATATATGAATACTATGTTTAGTAAAAATGCTTTGATTTTAGATTCATTTTGAATAACTGAATACATATATATATATATATATATATATAATATATAAATAGCTATGTTATTTTTAAAACCATCTAAATGTTAGAACTAGAAATCTTGAAATTTACATTGCTTAATATTCTGTAAAAAAAAAAAAAAAAAAAGAGTAAAAATGTCTAAACTCTAAATGATCAGTGAACAGATATTTTGATTGTATTGTACTAGGGCCCAGATGTTATGACTACAGCAAAAAATGTGATTCAATAACATACAAATCTAAATAATTAACTTTTATTTTGCATTTTTAGGGCAATTTTTTTATGTTTTTATATTATAAATTAAATTTTTTAAGTACATTTCTGTAGGTTTTTAGGGCATATTTTGTGTTTTTACAAAATATATGTATTTAGGGTAATTTTATTGTTTGTTTAGGGCATCAACATCTGGGTCCTAATAATTACTATAACATATCTAGTATTGAAAATATTATAATAGAATTATATTATGGAAAATACTATAAATATAAAAAATGATGTACCTATGGTCAATAATTTGTATCTACTACCATTGATTTTAGAACTATATAATTCTGAAATCAATGCTACTACCTAGTAATATAAATATTACAAAATAATTAATACATTTATAATGTAAATAAAACATAATTGAATAAATTTTATTGAAATTGAAAAATTTATTGAGAAAAAAAATGCAGTCTCGTATATATATATATTTTATTGTCAATAAAACAATACAATTTTTGGAATTTTATAAACTTTATCTACCTATTTCCAAATAAAATATTCCCTCATGTTTTGTTTAAATAAATTAAAAAGTATTCATAACTTCCTATTATTGTGTAAAATATCACATATTATTATTTCAATTTTAATATATTGGCTTTTATTTTGTATCTCCTTAATGGTTTATTAAATCAAAAATTATAGTATTTTTTTCGACTGAATAAAATGGTATAGGCATATTTAAATAAAAAGAAAACTTGATAAAATTGTCAATAATAATATGTCAAAATATATAAATTTATTATTTCAATTTTAATATGTTAGTAAAAAATCATAACTGGTAATTATATTTATTTTAAATATAGTAATTTTTAATGTTAAAGCAAGTTACTTTGAAATAATGTTTAATGTAAATTATCAAACATTTTGATTAGAAACTGACTAGTGAAATTAAGACACGTTTTCATGTGATATTTTGAAACTCTTGAAATAACCATGTAATCATAATCTAGTTATATTATAGTGATTCACTGGGCATATTAAATTAGCAAATTTAGAATTTGTACCTTCTTTTACAGTTGGTCAAAAAGCGACTACCTGTTTTAATTTATTAATAATCAATTAATTGGTATAGATTTGGTTTTTTTAATTAAAATGTTTCAAAATATTACATGAAAATGTCTTAATTTCACTGTCAGTTTCCAATCGAAATGTTTATAGGTGTTTAACCAATTGATTTACATTAACCATTATTTCAAAGTAACTTGCTTTGGCAAGAAAAATAACTACATTCAGAATAAATATGATAATTACCAGAGTTATAATTTTTTACAAATACATTAAAATTGAAATAATAAATTTATATGATATTTTGACATTATTATTGAAAATGATTTCAAGTCTCTTAAAAAATTTTAATAATTCAAGATCTACGATTCTGCTGTTATCACAGAATTATTTTGTTCTTATCATAGACGCGCAATCCATGTCTTCATATGTCTATGGTTGTTGTGCTGTTATGTGACACAGCTGTGACTGAATCACAGAATAAAAGAACTCCATAGGATTATAGATAACAACTTATTTTTTTAGGTTTTCTAATTTAGATTTTGGTTTAAGTTTTCTATGCAGGCTACATAGTACATACTACAGTGTAATAATTATTTGAGTTGTAGAGTCGGTGTTCTATGTTATTAATTATTTTGCATTTGATTTTTCAATATATTACCTGCTATTTGTTAATATAAATTAAAACTACCTGCCTATTAATTTTTAATCATGTCTAATAAAAGCATTATCTTCTACAGTGGATTCCGTGAAAAATCATTTTGTGGTTACTGCAAAAAAGAAAATGCTAGTTATAGCAACGGTAAGAATATTTAGTAACGGTATACATACCTATTTAAAGATTAAGTCTGCCATACTTTAATGTATAATATACCTATGATTGATTTTTAGGAATGTGGGCATCTAGTCTTACGGTACAAGCATACCAAGATATGATTGATCGTGGGTGGCGACGCAGTGGAAAGTATTGTTATAAATCATCAATGGATAATACTTGTTGTCCACTGTACTCTATTAGGTAGGTTTTTTTTTTGGAAAAAAAATTGAGAATATCAAGATATAGGTACCTACCTATTTTTATTTTATTTTTGAGTTTTAATAAATTTTAATGTTTCAAATGCAGTTCCCTATAAATTTAAAAATATATACCTATGCCGGAATAATTGTTCACTATGTTTAATGATTGATTAGTGCTTTAGTGAATGATTCAATTATTTATTAGGTTCATTGAGGGCCGGCTCAAGACATAATTGAGCTAGGCCCTAGCCTAGAGTAATACTTTCATAGGGATGGCATATTTTGCTTATTTGGAGAGGTAGGTCGAAAAGTCAGACATTTTTTTTTCTTTTATACATTTTTAAAGAAGTATTTTGTGAATTTTTTATTTTATGAGCAGCAAAATTGATTTAGCCTAATGCCCTATTTTTACTTGCGCCGACTTTGGGTTTATTAAGTGACTTCTATACTATATTAAAGTACATACCTATACAGACTTATACTTCAATTTGTATTATTTTTATTTCTTCTGAATCTATAAACCAGATAGGGTCACTCACTCGGACAGATGAAATCAAAAATATCCGCTGATTGGTTGGGAATAACCGCGTCTGGTAAAAACAACTTTTTTGATATGAAAACGTAGTGTAAAATATATTGTTATAGATAATACTAAAATACATTAAGTCACTATAACTTTGATCTATAACTAAAATCTGATCACCAAATTCTAATTACACCATTATTTTCAGTGTTGAAAACTATATGTTCCATAAAATTTGTTTCTATAAATCGGATGATCTAGTAAAGTAAAAATCAGCCGTTAATTTATATACTGTAAATTAAAAAAAAAAACATATTTCAACCTACTGGAAGGAAATATAGCTAGGGAAATTAAATTTACAGGTACATTTTGCAGTGATTGTGTTCTTGTGTCTTGTGATAATTTTAAATGTTTTTTAACATACTCGTAATTGTGTTTATATTTTAGTTAACTAAAACTGTTCATAGAGAGATCAGTCAAATCTTGAGGTGTTTGATGAATTTGATTTTCAATATTGCCTTTTCATGTGTAAAACATAAATGAAATTCTAGATTAATGAAATCAATTAAAAATATTGTGATAATGTTTTTAGAACCAGATTTGTGTATTGGGTATAAAACAATATTTGGTGCTAGTTCGGTATGCGCTCTACGTCGTTATTTTTTATTTTCGGTATGCACTCTACATACGTCGTTTTTATTTTTTATTTTATTATTTTTTTCATTTACGTTCTTGATGTCTTCTAGCATAGCGAGAAAAAGGTCCAGACTGTCTTAACGGTAAAGTCGCCAGCAATAGTAATCAAGATGTGTACAATCAATACACAAAAATAAAACAAAATATTATATTATCTAAAAAAAATATACGATACTCTTGAGCGCTAGAATTATGACTGTAATAAAACCTACAGTAGGTAATATAATTTAAGGTAAAGACAATCAAAGGTTAGATAAGATAATAAAGTCGAAAGGAAAACCCAACATATCGTAGGTATATAAAAAACGAGTCAGGTAACTCATAGACAGTCGTTGTTCAATATCCCTATGCCAAACGTAGACCGAATGTAGAATGGCAAAACCTGTAGAGCGCATACCGAACCGGCACCCAATATTTTAAATTATTGTTTTTGCAACCCAATCACATTATTTAAATATCTTAATAAATTATTTAAATGTCATTGACTTAAACACATTATTAAAATTATTTTAATGATTGGTTTTATAAAACCTGGCACAAGTGAACACCTAATACCAACAAAAAAATTTTTCTTGATTTTTATATGTATTCAATTGTAAATTTACCTTTAAATTATTTATATATTGTTATTATTTTGTAAAAACAGATGTGAAGTATTAGATTTTCAATTATCTAAGTCACAGAAAAAGATCATTAAAAAAGTAACTAAGTTTTTAAAGAGTGGAGAATGTGATAAAAACCCAACGGATATTGAACAAGCGGAAAGAGAACCTTGCATGAAGTATGAATTTCATGGTAATCTATATTTATTATTATTTTTGTTTATTTACCCAATATATGAGTGTTATTTTTTACCGGCTGTACTGAACAAATACATTTCCACTTGCGCTGCATATCAATTTTAAAATTTGTAAAACTTTTATTATTATGCAAATTTAACAAAATTAACTGATTGTTCCAAAGACGTGTCATATGTAGAAAACACATTAGATACTTACGAAAAAAAAAACAAGCTTATAATCTCACACTAAAGAAATTTTAAAAAAACATTGAGTTGGTGTGAATTTGCATTCAATCACATATGCGAATGAACCAAATGATCCAAAAATGTGTTAATGTATTGAACTAATAATTAAATATTTTGTAGATATACAGGATCACGATGTTAAAATGCAAGTTACTAACACTGATCAATTATTTGACGAAAAACAAAGTTTATCTATTGATGATGGTTCACAAAATAGTAATTCATTAATCGCTAATAAAGGTAATTTTGAATTTAAAAAAAAAACTTTATTATAACTTTGTAAGTCAAATAAATATTTTTTTTTTTAAATAAGGAAAAAAAGTCTTCAACTTTTTTCTGATATATTTTTTTTAATTGTACTCTATAAGGCCACATTAATTAAATTATTTTCAAGTATTTTTAATTATATTAGAACAAGAAATGAGAATTATGTATATATATTTTTTTCATTCTTTATTATTTTCACTAAATTTTCCAATGATCTTGGTGGCCGTTGGCCACAAAAAAGAGAGTTGAGGATCATGTGTTTGACATATCTAATGTAAGTAATTATAATCAGGGTTCAGTATTTGATGCATTTACATATTTCTTAGGAACTACATATTCAAAATCTGATTTGATATAAATTTGTCTCATAATACAACATATTTCAAATTCAAAAATGTTTGTTGCATATTTTACATATTTGAATTTTTTTAATATATTAATGCATATTTTGTTAATAAAATTAAATGAGTTTTTTTAATAATAAAAAAAATGCCATTATTAAAATTAATTAGTATTCAGTATCTACTATGTTTTGTATTTTAGTATTAGGTATATTTTGAAATTGCTTATCTTTTAGATTCTATTTTTAATTACTATAGCAGTCATCTCCCATTTTACTTAAAATATACACATATTTAGAGTATATGTATTTAAAGTGCAAGAATTAAAATTGTTATGCATATTTAGGCTTTCTAATGCATATGTAATGTGTATATAAATATTTCATTATTTTTCAACACATAAAATTTATTATGAATCTTGGTTTTAATTCTTAATTTTAAAATACCTTTTTAACATTATATTCAAAAGTTTATATAGGTAAATAACTCATAAAATATGTTAAAGACGTATGTGGAGGTTAGTAATTTGAAGTATGTTTAATTTTATAGAAGATAATATGATTGTGTCTGTTAATATAAATTCTAACTCTGAGTCTATGAAAACAACAAAAAAAATTAAACCAGGTTTAGTACATATTTTATTTTATAATAAATAAATTAGTAACATAATTATAATTAATGAAATAAAATACTCATATATTTTAGGTGAAGGAGCTGACCCAAATTTACCAAGATGCAAGAAAAAAAAATTACTACGTATGGAAAAGAAATTGGCTAAAGATCCAAATTTTGTGATTATACCTTCAACCCCCCAACAAAAAAATTTAGAAGATTTCATTGCAGATAATGATTCAGTATCAGCTGATGACGTTAAAAAATTAAGAGTAAGAAACTATTACTAATGAGAAATGGATAATTAATTGAAAAATATGTTTAAAACTTATATATGATATTTGACTATAATTATATTATAACTTTAAGGAAATATTATGAAAATGTACAAGTTCGACATTTTATGAAATGAAAATTCCAAGGGACTATAGTCATTTACTGATTTCATAATAAGAAGCTAAGATTTTATATGCCAAAATTCAATATTTTTTATTTTATATATTTTTTATATTTCATTATATATATATATATAGATAAATTAATACATTTTTGGTATGCATTATTGCTATGGAGTAAAATAATAAATTAAATTTTAGATTAAACTATTAAAATTGACACCATCAAGCAGTTCTTTTGAAGCTGAATATGCAGTGTACAAACTCTACCAAACTACTATACATGGTGATACAGATGATCGCTGTACACGAGAACAGTTTATTCGATTTCTTGTCAATTCACCTCTTAGAGTAAGTTTTCTATACTTTACTTATTGAACACATTTTATATGTAAGGTGTCCTTGGTCAAGACCGGCACAGAAGCATTTGCTCAAACATTCACTGCTGGAGCTTCTTTATTTGCCAAATACCAAATAGCTGTTCACAATGATCAACCAGACGAATGTGATGTGGAACAATACTTACAATTTCTTGTTGATTCACCTTTGCAGGTATCATTTGCAGGTGTCATCAACCCCTAAGACTAAAATTACATGACATGTATGATGAACAATTAATGTAATTGTCTTTTTAATTGATCCACCGATTTTACAAATTCTTTTAATTAAAATGTTTAATTTTTATTTTTATCAAACAAATATAATTTTGTTCTAGACTGAAAAGGCAGATCATCCTGATCATCCAGGGTATGGTTCATTTCATCAGCAATACTGGCTAGGTGATAAATTAATAGCTGTGGGAGTATTAGATATTTTACCAAAGTGTGTATCATCCGTCTATTTATTTTATGACCCAGACTATCATCACATGGTTTTGGGAACTTATAGTTCGTTAAGGTAAATTTGTCCAACCCTACCTAAATAATCAAGACTTATTAATACTGAGAATAATTTTGCAGGGAAATATGTTTAGTGAGACAATTATACAGTATGTCTCCTGATTTGAAGTATTATTACATGGGTTTTTACATACATTCATGTTCTAAAATGCGTTATAAAGGACAATTTCGCCCATCATATTTATTATGCCCTCTTCGATATACATGGCATGCGTTTGATAAATGCATTCAGAAACTTGATAATGAAAAGTATTCAATATTCAACGAGTCTGAAGATATTCATGTTGATGATGTGAACATAGACAATGTAAATATTATAATTTATAGTTAATAAAATTTATGTACCGTTAAAATAGACTAATAGAAACAAAAACTGAAATATATAAATTTAACCATTCAGTCTAGGTAGTCTAAGATTAATTTAGTTTTTCTTTCACATTTTTATAGTTGATATTCCAGAAATATATTGTGTTGACCATCCAATATTAATATATTATCCATGAATATTGTTAAAGGCTGATTCATATTATATTATACTGTGTTGACCATCCAGTATTAATATAATATCTATCAATATTGTTAAAGACTGATTCACATTATATTGGCAATACCAAGAAACTATAAGTAGCACAACCCTCTTATCACAATTTATAATGAAGTGTAGGTAATATACTGTACATGGCAGATGACGGTAATTAAAATAATTATGAATTATAATATTTTATATTTGTAATTATTCGCATTCTTATTAATAATATTTTGAAATTTTAATATTTATTTTATATTATTAAGTATGTTAGTAGAAGTATTAAAATATAATTGAGTATGTAGGTGATGATAAAAGGCCATTTCTCAGAAATTTTCATGCAACCATATAGAACAAATTTCATAGTATAAAAAAGTACACTAAGAATACAATTGTTTAATACATTGTACTTGCAAACATTTTAATGAAATGCTTGTTAACAATAAGTTATCATGTTATTAACTTTTTTAAAATATTTAATATAAATAATATTTGCTACTAAAAAATGGGTATATATCTAGCAATTAGATCAAGTCCTCTAAAAAAAAATAATAAAAATAATGATAAATATATAAATAAACAAATGAATGAATGTGCCCAAGGATAGAATAGATTATGAATGCATGGATTTGGAGAGAGTACTTGATTTTGTGTCAGCTTATGAACTAACAATTGTCAATGCTTTTTTAGGAACAAGACTTATTTTAAGAAGAGAAAAGCATTATTTAATGTATAAGATTGAAGGGAACAAGTAACAAATTCATTATTTAATATAGAGGAGAGGGAGTTTAAAATACTATAAGGACTGCAAGGCAAATCCCTGGTGAGAGTGTAACAATATAACATAGGTTAGGGGTTATGGATATTTGGTGTAGGAAAAAAGAAAATTATGGATCAACTGAAGAAAGAAAAAAAGATGAAAAAGTGTTTAAATAAGACTGGATTGTAAAATGTGGAGGGAAATATAAATGAAATGTAGGAAAAATAACCAGTTATGTTTTATATATTTGTCTTTGTTTTTAATTAAATAAAATTGTAATATTGGTAACTACTATATGTATAAGTATTATGTTATCACTTATCAAAAAAAAAAAAAAAATCACAGAAAATAATAAATTATACATTAATAGCATAATAATTATTATTTATTAGTCAAAAGCATATTTATATATATATATACCTTATCTGTAGTCAAAAGGCGGCTAAAGCAGATAGGTAGTTGATGTGATCATTGAAATCTTATTGTTTCATCAACTGGTGCTAAAAACTTAGATAAATCTTTATTTATTTCACTTAGTGAAAAAATAAAAATTTGTTTTGTTATATTTTAAAAATTTCTTCTATTTTGCATTTAAAATTCAATTCTATCTCGATTAAGAAAATTGTATTTAGTTATATTATTAAGTAGGTAATAAAATAATATATTTTTTGGGTTTTTTTTTTTTTTTTTTGTATACCGGGAAAAGGTATCGGAAGATCTTTTGTCGGTGAGAGTAGGGGTAGTATGCCAAAGTATAAGCAAACATGGTGGTGAAATAAAGAAGTACAAGAGATAATAAAGAAAAAAAACAATTTAATAAATGTGAGAAAATTAGGGAGAAGGATAATTTGGTAGAGTATAAATGTATACGGATTGCAACAAAAAGTGCAAAAAGTAAAGTTAAATTAGGGAAATATAAGAAGTTATATCAGAGATTAGGAACAAAAGAAGTGTACAAGCTGGTTAAAAAAAAGAGAAAAACATCCAGAGATTTTAAGAATATATGATGTATAAAGGATAAAAGGGTGTTAACAAAAGACAGAGGAAGTGATAAGCCAATGGTAAAAATATTTTAAAGAATTATTAAATGAGGAATTTTCTTGAAAGAAGTGTGGATTGTGGTTAGAAAAATGAAAATTAAGAATGTGGATACAGACGGGTGTACCGGTAGTAGTCTAGAAAGCATTAGGGAGTTAGTATAGGTCGTTTGACAAAGTTATTTAATAAAATACTGGTTGAAGGAAAAATTCCTGAAAATTTGAAAGCTGAGACAAGCCAATTCAATTTCAAAATGAATATTTTAAACAAATGGAAGGAATAGCAATGAGCAATCCTTTTTTACCTCTTTTAGCCGACATTTTCATAAGTAGTCTCAAAATTAACCTTAAAATTAGTAATAATGATTTTCCAAAAATATGGATTAAACATTCTAGCAATAATAGAAATATTAGATGTAGATTTTTATATTTAAAAAAATGAACTTTCTATATCCTTCAATAGAATTTACATACAAAATATAAGTTATGGAAAATTACCATTCCTAGGCCTGCTAATTAAAAGATAGATGACCAATTAAAATTTGAATATATTGAAAGAAAACACACACATTCAGGTATATTCCAAAAACTCAAACCTCCATTGGCAGCATTTAACAGTATGATTTTAGATTAGTTAATATCCCCCCTTTAAATAAAATGAACATTGACAAATAATTAAAATTAATAACCAAAATCATAAAATTTTATGGTTTGAAAAAGATTTAATTTCAAAAATAGGTAGGAAATAAAAATGGTCAATCTAAACTAATATAAGTCTTTTTAAAAATATATTTGATTATTTTTAAATTATTAGATATTTATCATTATTAATATTTCTTAAAAATTGCCTTTCCAGAACCCCTTAAAAACCGTGTTTGACATCCTCCTAAATAATTATAAGGAGCTAAATATAAAAACAGCAATAAATATGTCAAAACATAAAAATAATTTATTAAACTCGGATTTAATTTCATTGTAAAATTCATTATTAAAATGAATTTATTGTAAGTAAACTAAAGACAACATTGGTATAAACTGGCGTTGTCAAACGGTTAACTATATTTATGGTGAGGTCATCAGGTATAAATAAACTGCATATTATATACAAGTGTATATAGCCTCTGAAAATTTATTTTTGGTTCATGCTGAGAATGACAACAAGATTGTTGAAATATGTATAATGTATATGCAGTTTAAAGTGTATAATTTTTGTGATTTGGGTTTATAATAATTTATAATATAACGGTTAAAATTTTGAGCACTTGACTTCAATGTAACTTGAAAATGTTTATATTTGGAAATATATATAACAATAATGTAATCATTGACATTGTGTATAGTACATATTAATTTAAATATTTAAAATAAACATTATGTTACTTATTTTAATTAATTAATTGTTTACAATTTGTCATGATTTATAGATTCCAGTATTATATTCTGGTACATTAATGCCCTATTTAACATACAAAAGGATGAGGAATATGGAAAACCAAGAAGAACTGATTACAGAATATGCCAAGTTGGTTGGACCTAAACTCATTACACAATTAATTTATTGCTTTTTAGATTAATATTTATTTGTGTTTGTAATATAAAAAACTGATCTGATGATTTTTATTTTTAATATCTTATGTATCAGTTATTCTTACATGTATTTCATAATAAATATTTTTAATAGCCATACTATAAAATTAACAGTTTCTAAATAAACTATACAAATATTTTGTTTATATTTTGTTTTTTAATTGTAACCATCAGTTTCTGTACGTTCCATGTTCTCTTTGCTAACTCTGTAAAGGTTAGCAGAAATAGGTCTATAATAAAATGATTTATAATCTGATTTATCTTTCATCATTGCATCAATTTTGTGAACAACCATCCTGAAAAAATGTATATAAATGATAATCAAAAATAGTGTATAAATAATAAATGAAAAAATAAAGGAAGATCAAAGGAACAAAGTTTAAAAAAGAATGAAGGTTATACAACAAATAAGACTCGGACCAGAAATACGGCACGAAGGAAGATAGAAAATTTAAATTTAGCATAAGCATGAAACTTTGGAAATCCTTTAGTTTATATAAAAACCATGACGGGATAATAGAAGGTCGGGTAATAAAATTATTCGATAAATTTCTTCTGAAATCCCTCCTTTCATTGAAGGTTTGTCAAAACCGCTAAACTATAAGTAATTACAATGTTACCTACTATAATTAAATACTTAGTCCATGCTCTACGGTAAATAAATTATCCATACCAACGAAATATAGACCAGTAAGTGATATATAGTACATAATCAATGAAATAGCTGATTAGCAATATAGTATTATTATATTATGTATCTTCTTTTTCTTGGGTTTATTGGGCCTTTAGGACCATCCTGTCTCACAACCAAGCCTCCATCATTTTCTTTTCAACATTAAATTCCTCCAATTAGAACCACCTAACTGTTTAACGTCCTTTTTTATGACATCTTCCCAAAGATCTTTCTCTACAGGATTGTTTTATCACTACACATAGTAGCAGATTTTGGTGAATTAAGTAACTTCATAAATTCATAGTAACATTTATTTTCCACTTGAATTCTTGCTGCTACCTCTCTTGCCATATCATTATTTTCAGTTAATACAGTACAAAGATTTTAATTTTTCTACCCTTTTAAATTCATACTGATCTTATTATATTAAATTAAATTATTATTTTTACCTGATTTTGAATTTTTCATCTTCTTCATATAATGTATGTAAATACTTTTCATATTGTTGTTGTGGACTGGCATAAATATAGCGTGCCATCCATCGAGTGATTGGATGCTATTACAACAATATATTTAATTAATAATTACAATAATTACATTGTTATAACTTAAGTGATTAAAATGTGTATAAATGTACTGAAAAATTTATCTAGTTAATTTTAAAGAACATTTTTATCATGTAAACATCATATAGTATAATTATTTAACATATAAATAAATATGTTTATATTATTTATTAATTTCTAAGACATATGCTCACTTTCAAAAAATGGTCTATTTTGAGAACTTATAAATTTACAACATAATATTATAGCAGAAGTGGTATAACATATCCTATAAATCAGTAATCGCCAACCAGTAGTCCATGAAAAAATTTTAGTGGTTCACAGAAAAATTGGATAGTATTTGCATTTTTAACTTTCCAGCAGACACTAAATGCTAAATGTGTACTTTGCTATGGTGTGTAGATGCTGGTGGAGTAATCCATTATTGGCCATATGTAAAAATGAATTGTCATTCGAATCACTATAGATGTTGAACGGGCAATTGTTTTTGCACAAACATGCAATTATTACAGGGCGTTAGCAGGAACAAATATCAGCCTAAAAATATTTAATACTTAACTAAACTAAAACATTTGAAGAGTTTGTTCATTATATTAAGTGAATTTCATATTAATAAAATGAAAGTTCTCTCATCATTATTTTACAATATTGTATTTATTTTTTAAAGAATTTAAATCTTATAAGTGGTCTGCAGAATTTAAAGTTATGAATTTAGTAGATTGTGAGGTTGGCGACTATTAATATACCTACTTACCTACCTATATTAATAATAGGAGCTATATCAAATATACCAACAAACCTTATAGTATTCCCAGTGTTCTGGTCTATAGCCTTCAGGAATTGGAGCTAATTTCGCGGGGCCAATAAAAACATTCACATATGTGACAAACAAAGTTAATGGTATAACACCAACCAAGACGTAATAATGAAGTAAATCCTTGAACTTTGTCCATTGCCAGCGAGTTTCTCTAATAGTCATTAAATGATGACCACCCATATTACGAGCTGGTATAAGAGCTAAAAATACAAATAAAATTATTATTTAATTTAACATTTTTACAAATAACTTATTGTTTTCTATATTATAGATACAAAACAAATCATACATTATACTGAGAGAGTAATATTTATAACAGAAGTAAAAAAGTATTCATTAATACAATTTAGCAGACCTCAGTACAGTATACATAACTCTTAAGTACTATCAAAAAAATATTTTTACATTTTATATAACATCATATTATTATTTTAGTAATTTATAGAAACCATAGCAACTTTATTTATTATTTTTCCTATTTACAAAAGGTAAGTAGGTTTAATGCTAAAGAAAACAACTGGAAAAATTTTAAAAAATGACCTTTGGAAAGTATCATCTAAAACGAAGTTGGCTAAAAATATTTTTATAATTAGCTGAATAAGCTATTTATTTTAATAAGGTTTATCAGTACATTTAATTAAATTCATATTTTCCATTAAATAATGATTTGTAGGTAGTCAATTAAATGTACCTAATAATACCTATATCTAAAATAAATATTTTGATTTTTATTGGAGAAAAAACATACCTAATTCAAATTAAAAATTGACCTTGAAAAAAACTGCACATTGGTACATTTTTACATTTATAGGTAATATTTTTTTATTTTATTGTGGATAAAGCAATACAATTTTTAGTTTTAAAATATTCCTATTTCCGTTTATGAAAAATAACTAATGTACAATTTTGAATAAATATCATCGTTAAAATAGGAAATATAGTTTACACATTGACCAATCCCCTAATAAAAATTGTTATATATATATATGTGTATAAAATAGTTTGTCACCACTGACAACTAAGTAATTTTTTAGTCATGGTATTTAATCTATTATCCTTCATCATAACATATAATATTAAAATGTCACATAGATACAATATTTTTGCTGTTGAATTTTATAATGATAGGTGATGTATGAACCATTAAATACCAGGCATATACATTTTATATTACATGTTTAAGTCCTTAGATTGTGTATCACGATGCAAATTGTAGGTTATTTACATCGTGGATCACAATGAAAAATTGTAATACTTGTAGACTATACAAATATTATAAACATTCTAGCAGAATAATTAATAGCATTAATTAATAATATATAATCAATGTTACAAATGTTTTAATTCTAGATACGGTATACATCCCCACTAAGCACTGTTCGCCATCTGGTGCTTCAAAATCACATTTTCAGCCACCATCAAACTAAATGATGGTTTTCAATTAACAAATACAGGTGCAATGTGACACTATAACATTTGAAAATGTGCAAAACAGATTCTTACCACTTCAATGCACTTCTCGCACGCATACTTAAAAATAATATATACATTTTTACATATTTTGAAAACTAAATTAAAAAAACCCAAACCTAAACTAATTTATTAATTTTAGTGAGATCTACCAAAAAAGGCAATACCTACATAATTAGTGATCTGACCAATTATTAAAGAGAATCACTAAGTTGAAAATATAGTCCCTGTGGAGGGGGCTAAAAATACCTCCACGGTTTCCTCATGCCTGTCGTAGAAGTCGACTAATTGAGGTTGCGTCAGGTTGACAGCCGGCATAAAACTTGTCAAAAAGTATGAGAAGTATTAAAAAGAATATAGGCGAGTTTTCCCATCTCGGATGTTCGCGGGGAAACAAAATTGCGTACTTGGGTGTGGAGATAGCCTAAAGGGCTAAGTGACCAGTACCAGCCTGACAGCGGCTGCGGTAGCCGTTCCATCAGTTATATGTGCGGGTCTACCCAACGGCCGTGATGTCGATGGTGTAGGGAAAGCACCAAAGTGTTTTGGGTTATATTTGCACTTGAGTACGCAGGATAGGTTCAAAGTGCAAGTAGGTACGTGGAATGTAGGAACATTGACAGGCAGGAGTAGGGAGTTAGCAGAAGTTTTGAAGAGGAGGAATGTGAATATTTGTTGTGTGCAAGAAACAAAGTGGAAAGGGGAGAGAGCAAGAG